>BPLQ01011077.1:0-80388 GCA_021605075.1 Caerostris darwini | reverse complement strand
TTCTTAAGATGCTTTATCTATAATTATTATATAATAAATTATGGCCAAAAACTAGTAAAGTGGATCTTGATCTTTTTAGACAAACAAAAGGCTTTCTTAATTCTAGATGATTACCTGCAGCCATTCTTATACACTCGGGGAAACATTAAAATACAACACCCCTAATTTCTGCTTAGCAAAAGCATAAAAAAATCTTGAATCACTGCCTTTGTAGTTATGACACAGAATACTTTTCTCTAAACAATCATCTTTGTAGCTTCATCATTTTGTCACCTCAATTACTGGATAGCAACTCGTTTCTGGATACTCTAACCGCTTTCAAAGAGCGAAGAAGCTGAAAGTATTCACCACTGACTTCAAAGAAGACGCATATTAAGTCCAAACTGTTGCAAAGACCTTAATTAACGCTAATTAAGACAATAAAAAGTATTTACTCTTTTCCCACAATGCGATACCCTATCGAACTATTTCCCTTCATCTTCAGCACTGCTGGGTAAAGACTTATTAAAGTATTAAAAATGCATAACTGCCGAGAGATGGTGAAAATAAAACTAGTTCTCCAAGTAATTTAAATAATTGACGTAATTATGCTTTCCCAAAAAGCAATGAAAAGCATCCAATGTGATTGTGTTTTTCCTTTTGACAAGAATCTTGATTATGCTTTGTATTACAATTTTTTTAAATATTGAATTACAGTTAGTGATGTGCCTTCAAAGCAATATCGAGACGTCATTCTTAATTAAAGGGATAAAGAGAGAAACGAAATAATGAAACGAATTTTTGTTCATACGTTTGTGGTAAGCAAACAAACACCAATTATTTAGTGGGTAAACTTGAAAGAAGTAATTTTTGCTTCTAATAAGGAATAAGGAAATGCAATTCATTAAGAGAAGAGTACTTATTATAATAGAAATAATCTATTAAAATATTAATTACTGCGTCCGTTTAATAGTACTCCAGGGAATTGTTAGCTTATATAAAATCTAAGTAAATATTGATACTTAAGAAAACGCATACCTCATTAATTTAATAGTTTTAATTATTTTTCTCAAGTCGTCATTTGAAAAGGAAATTGAAGTCCTATTTATATCTATGCCAAAAGAACTTAAATTACAGTCAAACTGAAATATTTGAGTTTAATTGGAATATCTTTTTTTTAGGATTGTATTATTTATATGTCATAATGAAACCCTATTTGATATAAAGAAATAAAGATATTTGCAACATTTTTTTAAAACTGGTTCATAGATCTGATAAATTCAAGTAAGCGCACATCCTTCATTTTGTCTTGAAGAGGTGGGGGGTGGGGCTTAATAAAATAAAACGTCCCGTTTCAGAAAGTCAATAAGTTAAACTAAAGTATAAATAATAAAGAATGTATAAGTAAAAATGTCATTATTTTATTAATATTTTTACACACTAATTCAGTTCACATGTGTAGAAACGGAATATTATATCTAAGAAGCATGGCAGAAGAGATAAAAACTCTAAAACTTTTAACAACAATTGTTTTAAACAAATTATAAATGAAAGTTATATCCACTTCCTTTTGCTATCTCAACGCTTATATCAGGGGTGGCCAACCCGCTGCCCGCCTTGGACATTTTTCCGGCCCGTGAGATTTATCACGAAGTACAATATATATTTATTTTGTAATGGCTAAAGTAGTATTAAAAAATACATTATTTGTGCATCCGTATATTCAAACATTAACTGTCGAAATTATGAGAAAAAATTAAATTAACTTTGATTTAAAAATAATATTCTTGCGAATAAGAATATATGACAGATATTGCCTATTTTATTTATGAGTTTACTGTTATGAGGTCACAGAATAATTAAATTATATTCTGCGGACTCATGATGACAAACAAATATCACACTAGTAAAATAAATATTTTTTAATAATTTCATTTTCTTATTTCATTTATATTTATATATTATTTATATTTCAATTTTAATGCTATATATTTCTTTATATTGTTTGGTTAGTATCATTATTATTATATTGCCTATGTTTACATGCAAAAATAATAATAAATATAATAATAATAACTGTTATGTTCCAATTTTTCCCTCTAAAACAGGTCTATAGTGGGTCTAAATCTAATATGCGGATATATAATTTTATATGATAAATTTAGTTATGATACATTTCCAAAGTGGCTCGCAAGTTCATTAACGTTGGCCACTCCTGGTTTACATGGTTTTTGCCAACTTCAATAATTCAATGAATATTTAATAAAGCTAAATCGGTAATAAAAAATCGGTACAAAAATTGACAGCGTTAAGAAAAACATTGATTCCCTGGAATAGGAATTTCTAGCACTAAATACGTACACCTCAGACGCCGCAGCCCCTCTCTGGATGCTCGCCTGAACTCCAGTTTTTCAATATATAAAATTGAGTCCTACAGCTCTAAATAAGAAATTAAATTCTTTTTAAATAACATAAAAATATTTATTAAGTTATCAACAAGATTGATCAAATATAAATACTTAATATATATCAAATATTGAAATGCAATTTCGGTTATGATCAAAGAACTGTTGAAAGACTATTCTTAATTAAAATTATTATTATTCTTAACTAAATGTTGAAAATCAAATGAAATAATAAAATTCGTTTTGTTCGTACGTGTTTGGTAAATAAACAGTGACTTCATAGCGCAGAACATCAAAGAGGATTTTTGTGTGTGTGTTTCTATTAGAGGCATAGAAACAAATCATGACATGTAATGGTGGTAAATAATGAAAAATTAATATTATTTACCGATTCGCAGAAACACGGCAGTAGGGAATATGACTTAAAAAGGAAGTAAATAATTAATGCGAAATTAAATTTGGTGTTCTGTTTATTTTACTGGAATTATTTTCAAAAATAAACAATAGGAAGAGGAAAATATTTCTGATTTTGAAGTCTTATTTATATTATATGTGAAATACGAATTATAATTTAAATTGAAATATATCAATTTCATTTTTTTTCCAAATGAGTAATAATATTTATGGATATATGCTAATATATCATTGTGTTAATACCTATTGATAATAACATAACAATAGCATGTTATTATCAAGCATTTATAGTTTTCATCATCAATTTGAAACAGATAAATTGATAATTAAATAATCTGGTATATGAGTATTCGGTTTTCAGCTTAGAATAGGAATCCTTCCCCGAATCTATAATTATATGTCTTTAAATATGTTAAATATTGTATGTGTGTGTGTAAATAAAGCTGTAAGTTCTCAAATCTGTGTAACAAATATCTCAACACAATCACACCCAGTTGCAATTTGGTTGCCCAATCTGCACACTACAATGTGGCCCCAGAAAGTGTGACCCATACATGTCCGCAATAATATGGCGCCCGAAGTGTGACACATATCCACACCTGTACAACATTTAAAAATAAAAATATTAATGACTGTAAACACTAATGGCATTCTAATAATAAAAATTATGCGAAAATATCATTAGTTAATAAAGTTTTTAAAAAATTATAACATAGTTATATAAAAAGTAGAAATTTAAAAATTATTCAGTTAAGTATTATTCAGTTTAGAATATCACATAATGTTCAAAATTGTTATATCTTTAACACATTTGTAAAACTATTTTTCAACTTTTGTTTTTTCAATATGGGATAATGTCTTAGTTGCGTTTGGTTTATGATATCCATTAATACGTTAAAAGCTTTGGTAAGGGGAAACACTTTGTTGATTCAAAACCGATTTTGCTAGAAATAATGGTGCTATACTGTGAGCAAAGCACTTCGCTTAAAGTAGCCAAACATAACAAATACGGCAAATATTAGATTTATCATTTTATAACATAATTAATCATATATGCCAAAACATGACAAATGTTAAAAATTGTTATAGTAAAGCTACAATTAATACCAAACTGCAAATTTTATCGACATATCGAAACATTTATCACTCTGATGTTTTTATCTGTTATATCTTATCTAAATAAAATATGTTTTGGTTACATTCTTTCAATGTTTTATTTATTAACAATTTTATCTGACAATTGCATTTTAAATTTATAGTTTATTTCTATTGTTTATCAGGGAAAAGCTTTGAATGCAGCCAATATGAAGAGAGTAAAAGATGGTCTTCTGACAGGGAGAGGGTAATATTAACCTAGAATATGTGAATCTGTCAAATGCAACTTTAAGGTAATTTGTATTATAAATTATTGAATATATTTTTTTTATTGTAACAAGTTAAAGTATTAAATCTTAGATACAAATGTATCTATGATTTTTCGACTTTATTCTTTAATACGATATTTAACACTTTGTTAGTTGAAATCAGATTTGTTATTTGAACTATACAATTGTTGTCTAAAATTAAATTTTAAATATTATTATTTAAATATAGCGCAATAAGAATTCTTTAAGACATTTTAAAAGAACAAGTCATGATTACATTAAAGAATGCTGTCACTAACACTAAAATTGCATAGAGGGCAAAATTTAATGATTTATATTACAGAATTATAAAATAAGTTGTTAATAATTAAGTATTTCAATGTTTTTTAACAATAATTTTTACCATATAAATTTTCAGGCCATAAATTATATATATTGAGTAAATATTGTTAGAGTATATATGTTTTAGTAAAAGTCATTTGTATAAAAATTGTTTGTAAAATATTTGTCACTATGGAATGAAAGTTACGAATGTTTGAAAATGAGATGCAATATGCTAATAATCAGAATATCATAATAAATGCACATGACTTGAAGAAGCAGCACTTTGTGAATGGCAGTAAACATAAATATAAAGGGTTTTTGAATAGTAGACAAAAATTATATAGTAATGTTTATGCTGAAGCTAATTATGTCGATGGAAAATAGTCTATATAATTTGTTATAAAGAACTATAAAAACAATCACCAGAATATGGAAATATACATATCATTTACATTCAGGGTGGTATAATTTCTTAAGTTGATGCAAATATATTTTCTTTATGGTATCCTAATGTAGAAACAATGCTGTTAGAGTACATGATGAATTGGAAATCTGTCAGTGGATCACGTAATGTAATATGCAATGGTATACCAGTATCTATTAGTATTGATTTTGATGATCAATATTTAACAAAGGAATAAATAAATTTTGATGATTATGATTTATATGTGAGCATTATAATATACACTTCAGCATAATGAATATACGTATTCATTAGTGGAGTTTAATTCTGACATTTCACTATTGACGTCTCAGCTAGCATATTTTGGTTCTATGTCACCTAGACATCTCTTAACCATATGAATCTCAAAAGGTCAAATGTTTATTTGTAGGGAGAGGGGACGTAATTCTTTTAAAACTTCCAATCTTCCCAGCCTTTGATATATTGAAGACATCTTGAAATAACCTTTACTTATGATCTATTGATAACTTACTCAATTAAAGTTTAAATATGGACTTGCAGAAACACAGCATGTGCCACGATACAAATGGCAAATCCTGTTTAATTTTTTGTGGTTGCATATCGAAAATCTTATAATCTTTCATGGTTGCTTCATAAAACATTTATTTTGTGGCAGTATGGTTTGACCTGCAACTTAAATCATAAATTAGTATCATCATAAGTTATATTATTTTTTTCTGATATTTCTGTCATAGTGTTGTGTTTAATTATTCATGTGTATGGCAATATTACAAGTAAGAAATATTTGTCATATTATCGAATTCAAATCTAATATACCTGAATAAGTGGTAAAATAAAATAAGCATAGGTCATTTAATTGTAAAAATAAGAATCATTATATAAGAGAGTTATCAGATATTAAGTCAATATTTTCAATAAAATATATTAAATAAGAAATTATTACTCCTGCTCATTCTATTTGATCCTTATATCACTAAATATGCTAACTATCTTCATTAAAAGTTAATTTCGTATCAGTATATTTTACTAAATACAATCATTTATAATTTTTTTTTACAGAAAAGGCAAGTTCAAAAAATATTGAAGAAGTGTGTAAGAAAAATTGAATTTGAAATCGGTGCTAAGTTTGAATGTGAATTTATTGGGATGAAATTCAAAATCTGTATGTATATATGAATATATTATTTGTACATAAGTTTTGTGAATAAAACTGTTGACATAATGATATTTATGTTTGTAAATTCTTATTAAAACTTTAAACAAAACCAAAAAAAAAAAAAACAAATTCTAGTGTTTACAATAGATCAATTCAATATATTATTCATATAATATAAAATTACTCAGAGTCACATATAAAATTCAGTAATGGATTCAGGCTGTTGTGCAACTGCCAATGTTATATTTACAAATTTTAAATATTTCAAAATAAATATTATTAAAAATACTGTCAATTATGTTAAGAAAAAAAAAAACCCCAATAGGAACCAAAATTGTTAAAATTATGTTGTATTTTTTAAATCATTGCGATACAGGTTTCAGTTGATTCATACTTCGATTTAAGTAAAATGATGCTATCTTATTTATTTTATACTACCATTCTTATACATATATATATATATATATATATGTTTATATATATATATATAGATATATATTTGCTGTAATTTTCTTTTTTAATATTTTTTTTGTCACAAATGCAATTTTGCAATCTTCATATGAAAACACCCTCATATTCGCAGATAATTTGGTACATTTTGTTGCGTTGTTTTTAATTCATAAACGAGTATATATTAAAATATAATATTTTTTTTATATATGGTGATCATATTATACTTTTTCTGACTTAGCGATGAACAATTTTAAACAAAATTAAATTAAAGCTTATTTAAAAACTTTCTCCGTGCTGATTTCGTAGTCAAATTCTCATAATGATATTACATCAAAATTACTGTGAAAGGTAAGTGTCTTAAAAAAGGATATATGAATATTTTAGAATAATTAAAAATTTTTATATCATATTTATTATTATAAAGAGAGTTACAACCGTGAACTGAATAATGTGGGAACAATTAAAATTTCAATTACGGGGTTACATTAAAAATAAAATTTGTGCTTTCTTATATTTTATTATTAAATTTTAATCAAAGTCGTTAGGAAAATTTTTTATTTAACATTTTTCTAAGTAATTTATATAATTAAAAAAAATTTTTTAAAGAAAAATTCCATAAGTATTTAAATTACTTCCTCAGACTAAGAAAAATATAAAACATATTCAACATCAATTTAAACAAAGACATTGGTGTATTTCTAAAAATAATTTTTTTTTTTCCCTTACAACTTCTGAATAATGAGAATATTTTAATTTAAACAAGTTATATTAAAATTTATTCTAATTTTTTTTAACAGCCCTGATTATTACTCTGATTTTAATAATTATTCTAATTCTAATTTATATTTTCATTTTTTAAAATATTATTTTCTTTTACATATTTTTTTTTTTTTTTTAATCATTAATATTAAGGAAAATTGAAAATAATTAATCGCTTTTAATCTATTATATATAGAATAACCGTAATCAAATATTTGCATATATTTGCTAGGCTGTTAAAATATTTCAATTCCTTTTTTATTTATTAAAATTGATTAAATGAAATAAATCCATTTTGAGTTTATAATCATTTAAAAATAAACTATAAAAATATTTTCATTATTTAATGTATTGCTGTTGCTTATTCATTTCATATGTACTTTTAAAATCTGAACAATTCATTGAATGGAGTTTGAATGTTTCATTTTATAATTTTTTTCTTCAAAAAAATATTTGTTTTGAAATTCGAAAAATCAGTTAATCATATTTCAAAAATTAAATTAAAATTGAAATATTTTGAAATTTGAAAAAAACAATTTTCACCATGTCACAATATCCATAACTTTTGTAGTTTTTTATCCCACTTGGTAGACAGCAAAATCTAAAACAAGTCCAAAACCCGTGCGGTCTCATGGAAGGATGAAACAGCTTCTGATGTGATGTAACACCCGTAGGTAGAAGTCTGACTCAGTTTCATGGTGATGAAGAAGGAGGGCGGGTGCCTTCCTGTAGGGGCTTTTTCCGGGAGAACTTTTTGGCATATTCATATCGTATGGGAGGAAGCAGAAAATTCCCTCAGGTGCCCACACAACGAGTCAATATGTTGAACTTTTTACAAACACCATCAGTCTCCTCAGATTTTTGAAACAGTGTCTACAACAAAGCCGCCAGCAGATTGAACCTCCGCCTAATATTTTACCATTGGTGAGCTTTGCCACTGAGACCGGATTTAGGCACTAATTTTTTCTTAAATAATAACAATAATTTTTCTGGATAATATGTATATGTAGGATAATATGTTTCTGGTTTTATAAACTTAGCAGATCTAACAGGCCTCAATAAACTAATCTGTTAATCCTCTGTAATAACCAATCTGTTAATCCTCATTAAATCAATTCTGTTAGGCCTCAATAAATTACATTCCAAGACATGCCCTTTCCAATATTGTTATACAGAACCGACATCATGAGTATTTTCAATGAAAATTGTGAACTGTAAATACGAATACACTAGCAAAAACAATCGTCATAAAAAGTATTTGGTTTTTGTGTAAAACCAATTTTCTCAAAATTTAAAATATTCTCTTTCGAAATCAAAATCACATTAGGTCGTTTTGGATATAAATATGAATACCAAATATGAAACAAATATAATTCGATTTTTGAAAAGAGTTTAGATGTTATACACGCAAATAACTTGAGGTAAAAAGTGTACGAGTAAGCATCGTTTAAAAAAAAATTCTTCAGTCAGGTTTGGAAGTCTAAATTAAATTATGTGTTTGTTATTTGCCACGGTATTTCTTGGAAAACAAATTTGATTCCATTCGATCTAGTTGGAATCATAAATGTTGCTTTTGAATTTGAGGAAATTCTTTTTCAAATAAAGTGAAGAATATTTTATCAAAAGTAAAAGACATTCTTGTTACACAAACCACGTATAGGCAGCTCTTTTAAGAAGTATAAATGCATTTTTCTGAGATATGATCATAGAATATAAATTGATAAGTTTGAAGTGATGAAGAAATTTATAAACTTAACTAGGAAAATATATTTAAATTACAAGAAAAATTTTAAGAAATGATATAAATTTGTTGATTAAAAATAATATAAATTTATTGAATGGTATACATAAATATATCTTTTTTCACTATTTTCATTATTTTGATAAACAAAATAAGTTAAAAGGAAACATGTAACTTTTTGTATATATTTTTAGGAAGAGTAGTTATTAATAGTACATATTTTTTATTAATTTCATTAAAATTATTTAAATTTAAAGTCAACATTCAAATACTTTTCTTTAATTTTTATTTCATATTATTCTTAGGAATTTTTGAAAAAACATCATTATTTCGGTATATTCAATAACGATATTTTCGTAATTTGCAAACATGAGTAAATTTCTGTTCAAAAATCTTTTTAAATATCTTCAATATTTTGTAAAGTTAGTAAGAGGCATTGATTTAACTTTAGATATCTTTACATTTTAAAAGTACATATACTTTAATGATAATATTCTTCGATATAATTCATATTGGAATATTACATTGCAAATAATTTCACATTATAATGTCAACCACTAATTTCTCTCAAAATATTACTTGCGAGGTAATTTAAAATAATACGAATTTGAAAAAAAGTAATGAAGATTAGAATACACTAATAAATCAACAACTGCCAGGTTTGGTTTGGCTTGTAGCTCTACGATAATTGTCTGCACACTTTAGGCTAATTCGACCGGGAACTACAGTTTAGCGTGAATTCAGAACCACTAACAAACATCCATGTCACCACCAGGATTTATATCTAAAATACCAAAGCCCAGATCACTAGCCAATTGGCCATCAGGCCGCAACAACAACAAGGAGATCATTAAAAAAATGCGAACAAAACTAAATTTTATTAAAGCATAAAAGCATATAAATTAACAGTTTACAAACTATGATGATGCCCCATGTTTAATTCCAAAATAAATTCAAAGTTATCTTGTTGTTGCTTCCTTAATTGTCCAACAAATTACTCACAGACCATACATTCAAAACTCATATTTTAATGTTTAAGAAACAAACAATTTAATGCTTGAAATTTCCCTAGCTTAAATGCATATTTTTTATTCTACTTGTAACAGATTTCTATAAATTTGTGAAAAACCTTTCTAGATAGTTCAAGCAAGCTCACGCATGAATTAGTTTTCCTGCAGAATTGAATCAAATATGCTAGTTTTATTGATAATTTTAATTTACATACAAATTTAGTTTACATATATATATATATATATATATATATATATATATATACACTCAAGTGCCAAAACATAATGACCACCCCTACATTTTGCAATGAACTCGCCTGGATGACGTGGAAGGCACGTGATCAGGTGGAAGTGGTATTTAACTGTTATTAAGTGGTGGTATTAATCAATGCCAAGGCGGGTTGAAGCTGTGTTGCGCGCCAAAGGTGCGCCAACTCGTTATTGGCAGGTGGTCGTAATGTTTTGGTTCTTGAGTGTATATGATACAATAATTGATCTTTTGATTGAAAACGATAGAAACGTATAATTATTATTAAGTAAGAAATAAACACTTTACAAACAATATCATACTTTATAATTAAAACTTAATGTAATATTTTAATTTAATATCAAAGACTAATAGTTTATTTATATTAGGTCGCAAATTAATTAAATAATAAATCATAATTTTTATTTGTTCAAGAATATTGTATTTGGCTGTCATAAAAGTAATTTCGTATTTCATTATGTAATTACATTGTAGAAACCGAACGTACTTTAAATAGTTGAATAAATTTTCAGCATAGTCATTAAAACGTGTATTTTATTCAAGGATGGAATAAAGAAATACAGTTAGTAATTAAAAACAAAGAAATTTAGGATATATAATATATATTGTTTATTGTTATTTACGTATGTTAAGCTACATATAACTTAACATACGTCATACAATTCCTGTATTTTATTATACCCCAAAATCTATAGGAACGTTGCCGACAAAAAGAACATGAAATTACAGTTTAGAAATATTGCGGTTGTAGATGAGTTTTTCTACAATTCCAACGGGACAAATCTAATATGTTCGGAACTCTCTTTTTTTTTTCCTTTTTATTTCGGACTTGGAGTTTCAAAGCAGTAACTTTATTGAATCGCTCTCATTTTAAGTTGCAGCATTTGTCATGCATGACAGCTGTATGAAAGATACAGTACATTTCCAGTTTTGAAAGGGAAGAAAAAAAGCGTTAGGGGAAAATTACTGAAAATGATTTTTCCCTTTCCATCTAGAGAAATAAAAATCGAGTAAAGTGTATTAAATGTTGCAGAAATATCGGTTGTGTAATACAAAACTGAGATCAATGATTTTATAAAAATTACAGTTTTTTTTTTCTTTTAAATGTATTGTATTTTAAAAGTGTGTATAAAAATTTTCAATTGTAAACCGGTATTATACTATGATTAGGTTTTACAATTAATGCAATTTAAATTTAAAAATTATTCAATCGTTTTTAATATTTCGTGCTTTTTAAATTAAATATTTTAACTATTAAATGTAGAATTTTATTCTATTTTAATGTGTTTCTTGAATAAAGAATATAAAAACTCATGCTCCAATTAATAAAAATTTTATTTATTTAAAAGAATTTGAGATATATATAAAAAAACAACTTAAGTATTAAGTTGCTAATTAATAGTAATTTTAAAATACCGAAACAGTATGCAGATATTTTTTTAAGTATTTACGAATAATTTTATTTTATTATAATGTTTATTATATTACTTGCATTTGCGATAAAAACTTTTTTTTAAAAATGCTCATAAAATCTATTTAATTTTTAACTTATTAATATAACTGCAGAATAAATATATAAAATGAGGAATAGTGAATATTATGAATAACGATAAATATTTTTTCTATTCTTACTAATAACCATACAAAATATCTTTTTAAAATAGTGAAATACATAATTATCAATACATTTTCATCCCATCATATTTTGGGTGTAGTTTAATTTGTGACGGAAAATATTTTAGAGCAAATTTTAGAGTTTTTCTTTTAAACAAAGTTGAAAATGAATCAGATTTTAAAAATCCTCCAACCTACATTATAAGTATAAAATCTTAAAATCATATATATGTATATATATATATGTGTGTGTGTGTGTGTGTGTGTGTGTGTGTAAGTGTATAAACTAAAGATAAAAATATGAGGAAATTAAATTATCCTCGCGCCACAAAATTATCATACATCTGTGGTAAAGGAGTAAAGTCAAAATCAAAATTAAAATCGTCAGATCCGATTATGACACAGGAAAAATTAAATTAAATTTTTTACAATTAGATTATAAATGCGTTTAGAATAGTTTTTTAATTAAGAAGTGATTAAAAAATTAACACTACACTTTTCTAAATTAAGTTGATAATTTCACATTTATGATTTATACTTTTATATGATACTTTGAATTAATTTACTAATACTAATTTGCAGGGCAAAGCATATTTTATTATTGTTAACCTGAAACACTTTTAAAATTATTATAATATATATGAAAATAGTAATATATTTTAAGTTCAATTAAACTTTCTCATGATTTTATTTATTTGTTTTGTCTTATATTCATGTGGAACTCCAAAATCAAATTCATAAAACTTACCAAAAATGTATTTCATCCATTTTTCTCTAATTTATATGTATTTTTTGATTAGTTCCCTGAATTCATAAATGTGTGACAAATAACTACAAAAATAACTATAGAATACAATTTATTCCCACCCCAACAAATGAACTGTATTTTTAATGATATGTAAAATTAATGTATTTAATTTAAATTAATTTCCTTCTAGTGAAAGTAAAAGAGCCATAGAAATGTAGATTAAATTAAATGCAATGTGAATTTATTGTAAATGAATGCAATAATAATGTTGAGTAATTTTGAATTAATTTAACTTTGTTAATTCATTGCAACCTAAAAGCTACACAAAAGCAGTACGTTTTAAACTTATTTGCATATAAATAAAAGTCATCAGCCACGTATGAATTGTCATTATATACTTCCATTTACATTAATACTAATTAAAAGCTATTAAAACTGCTATTTCATGAAATTTTGTTGCAATTTATTTTTTTTTAATTCTTTACACATTTACTCTCATTATGGTATCCTTTTATTCTACCTCATAAAGAACATCATACTTCCTTACACATCCATATTTAACTATTCATCATTCTAACAATTACATAACATCTACACCATACTTAGCAAGTAAATAATGTTGATTAATTTTGAATTACATTATCTCTTTTGTTAGTTCATTGTAACGTAGTAGAATGACACAAAACAGTGTATTTCAGACTATTTTGTATATAAATGAAGTTATCAGCCGCATATAAATTATCATTATGTACTTTCATTTACATTAATACTAATTAAAAGTAATTAAAAATGCTATCTCATGAAATCTTTTTTTTTTTGCAATTTAATTTTTAATTTTTACTCATTTACTGTGACTATAACATCCTTTTATTCAGCCTCATAAAGAATATCATACTTCTTTATACATCAAACTTAACTATTCATCATTCTAGCAACTACAAAAAAAAAACCACACTATACTTAGCAAGTAAAATAATGTTGATTAATTTTCAATTACATTGTTTTTGTTAATTCATTGCAAACCCAGTAGAGTGACACAAAGCAGTAGATTTTAAATCAGTTTGTATACAAATAAAAGTTGTAAGCCACATATGAACTATCATTATGTATTTTTATTTAATTTAACACTTAATTAAAAGTAATTAAAAAATTAATGCCATTTTTTTTTTTAATTTATTGCACATTTACTGCTATTATGGTACCCTTTTATTCAACCTCATAAAGAATATCATATTTCCTTACACATCCATACTTAACTATTCATCATTCTAGCAACTACATAAAAACACACCATACTTAGCAAGTAAAGTAACACGAAGTGGCATGTCTCTCATTTGATACCTTGAAGGGTTGCTTGTAAAACGCATCAACTCCCTTTTATTTTTCCTAATTTCTTACAACAGTGGGGAAATTTATGATTCGTTTCTTTGAGAAAAGGATGTAACACATTTAGAACAAATTGAAGATAGCTCTGGGAGCAAGAATCCCCAACAGAGGGGGAACAAAAATACATGTAAGACATAGAATAACATAACCAGCATTGTTAACCATAAAAGAAAGTTTTCATCACCATTTTTTCCTCCTCTTTCGAGAATGCTAAGGAAGATAATGCTGGCTTTATTATAATTTTTTTTAAGAATGCAGTAATTTATAATAATTCAGAATTTTTTGCGGTTATATTAATTTTATGTATTTATAGTTTATTTGAAAAATAAAATATTTTGACTATTTACAGCAATATTGGGTATATAATATGATAATATAAAAAGTTGACAAAATCAGTATTTCATTTTTTCATCAGATGCATCTATTTTTGGTATATGTTGCAAATATTGTTTATGTTTTAAGGAGATAATTTAAAACCTTCCAAGAATTTTGGTGGTGATTTGTGTATTAATTAGTTATTATATAGGGAAAAACATGGAAGCAAAGACAATTGATGTCCAATTATTCATGTAATGTATCACTTATCGCAATTTTACCCCAAATTCTCTCCTTTTTGTAAACAAATTTAGATATCCCTGATATCATAAGAAAATGAAATTCTGATCACTCCTTCACTGTTATTAATTTACATGTTGCTTTTACTTCTTTAATTACGCTCAAATATTTGATAACTTTCAAATTATAAAATTAGTTTTTCATAAAAAAACTAGATTAAAAAAACATCTTTGAACATTTTTTCACTCATTTGTTCAAACTTTTAACAAATTGGTACTTTAAAAAAATATAGCATAAAAAGAAGTGTACTTCATTTTATTTATAAACGATACTATGAATATATAATATTAAGGAAGAGTGCTTTTTTAATCATATAACATAAAATATTACAAAAAAAAAAAGGACAATTAATTTTAACCTAATATTAAAATAATGTCACATTTTTGAAAACATTATTTCTTTAAAAATTATTTAACTATCCAAAAAGCATAATTTAAAACAATTAAAAAATTTGTCAAAAATATATGTTATATTATAATGTTTAAAATGTTGTTTTATATTGTTTAACAGATGTAGAAAAAATGTTTTTCTCCAATTCAAAAGTTTTTAAAGAATGATTTTCTAAGAAATTCCTTTGAGTTTTATTTTTCTAAATTACGTTTAAGCAATGAGATATAAAACATTGATTATCGGTTTGATTTATTATTAATATTAATATCTTATTTTGTTAAATAAAAAATGAATATTAAAAATAAATTACTTTTACTATTAATGTCCAGATTACTAATATTATTTTTAATGTAAGAAAATACGTTTAATATGATACATTATGCAAAATGTTAGGTAATGTAAGATAAGACTGTAAGATAAAGCAGCCTTCGTAATATATGTTTTACATTTAAATTTGCTTCATTTACTAGCTAAATAATTGTTCAATAACTCTAATAAAAATACAAGAATTTGTAAGTACTAGTCTAAGATAATTTTTTTACAGTTACTCAGTGTGTATAAGTAACTAGAAAGAGCCTTTTGGTATTTTAAATTAAAAATGTTACAATAATTTTCAAAAATTTATATTAATAAAAGTGCCTAATTTCTCACATTTAATTTTTAAACCATTTATATTTTATTTTCTTCGACAAAAATTTACTTTAATTTTAAATTATTCGTTAAATTAAATTTTACTTTCATTGAAATATCTTTGAAATCAACTTAATGTATTCAGACAAAACGTAAAAACGAATTCAGAACAAGAACATCATTAATTTTGTATTACTGAAACATCATGCTTTCACACTAAAGTTTTTAAAAAAACATCATAAGTTTGTCACCACGACGTATCAAAATACTGAACAATATTTAATAATTAAATAATAACTTTTTTTTATTTTCATAATTTATAAAGATAAAAAAAAATATGATTTCTCATTTTATATATGATATTCAATTATTAGTACATTATTTATCTTATGGTATTATTGATATTTTTCTCCTATACTTCTTTTCATTAAAGTTAAGTTAAAAATATTTTTTTTCTTATTTTAAATAGCGAAAGAAAATTGTAAAAAAATAAATCATTAACACTTATTTGTGAATCCAGCATGATATTTATCTAAAGGCATCTTTCCGTACGAAAATTTTCACCAAACAAAAAAAAAAAAACAATTTATAACAATCAGGTAGTTCCATAATTCACTAGACGAGTGCTTATGTCTGTAAAAATGCTTTTACAGATATTAAACACGGGCAAAAACAAACAAAGTAATGTCTAAAGATTAAAAATAAGATAGTGAGTATGGTTTAATCAAGAAGGATTTCTTATAAAAGCGTAATGGTTTGTTCGTAAAATGTGTGTAAGAAAACAAATAATAAAAAGTTTTTTTCCCGATAAAAGAGATTAAAAAAAAAGAATGGTGATCCCTTTGAGGATATAAAAAATAAATGAAATGTTTCTTCAATTTTTTTTCCTAACACATAGAAAACAAAATTAAGATCAATTTTAAAGATCTCTACTTTAACACACGCCATTTATGGATTATATTGAGCAACACTATAAAAGTAAGCCTAAATAAATTGCTTTGAAATAACTATCGTCTTAAAATAAATTTTAATCTGTTATTATAAATTATTTTTATAAAGTTCCATTATCTATTATTCTAAAGTTCCTCATAAATAACAACACAAATATTTAACTACGTAAACTGCTCAGACTCTTATTATAAATTAAGAAAAAATTTAAAATATGTTAATTTAAAATTTAATTACCAGAAGTTGTTGTTAATATTTGGAAGCTTGCCAAGAGAGGTAATTTTTAAAATGTGAACAAAGGATGATATGAGTTTATGGACTTTTACTATAAGAGAAGTTGTTTACTCATAATTAATTTCTTTTTCAAGTTAAATTTATATTTTTATAGGAATTTAAGATTATATCTCAAAACATACGCTAGCAAATTTAAAAAAAATAATATATGAAAAAGCAATTATTATTAATAATATTTGTAATGCAAAACAGACCATAGAAAATAGATCTAAACAAATATTAAGAGACAAAGTCGAATAAACATGTTATACTTGTAAATAACATTTTTCTAAATAAGACATGGTAGCTAAAAAAAGTTTGTTTTTTGCATTTAGAAATTATAGAGGAATCGGTAGGATGTTTTGAATGTAGATGATCAAATAATAGTTAAGTAATAATGTTTATTTGAAATCTAAATGAATATTCTGTTAAATCAAAAAGAAAAATACATATATCAATAGGCATGCAAAATGAGATATTTATTAATGCAGTATTTAATAACGAATATCACGGAAATTTTAATCATTTATTATATGAATCTATTAATAAGTTGCTTCTTCTTTAATTAATAAGCCTCATCAATGCCTCAAATATGGGGATATTTCATTATACATCGAAAAATCATACTTTTTACAATATTTCAAATATTTAAATTTAGGTTAGAACATATCTAGTCCAAAATACTTAAGCCAATCATTGCAAAAACATTTCAAAGAAACATGTTCATCATTTAATCATTTATACTTTTGAAAAAATAGCAATGAAATCGTATTTTGAAATAATGCAAAAATTAATATTGTAAATGCACATTAATATATGAAATATTTAACTAGTTTGGTTCCAATGAAAATCTAAATCTTTGTGGTTATAGGTAAAATAATCCTTATTGCTAGTCATTAAATTAATAATTACTAATCATTACTAATATTACTAACCATTAAAAATATTTTTTTCCTCTGATTGTTTTTGAGATCATATTTTACATTGCAGATGCATTAGTGGAGGATATGCATCTGTGGATTATAGATTTAGGCAAAAAAGTGTATATCAAAACAGATAAAACTCTGAAAATTAACACAAACATGCAAACAGACAAATTGAAAAGGTTGATAAAATTTGACTGACAAATAACACAAATAAAAATTATTTATTGAATACTAAAAACTAGTATAATTAATTTCTATCATGCATTTTTGAAGGAGGTAAATACTTTTTAATATGGAGTAGGAAGTGAATACCGAAAAGTAAACTGAATGTTTTACACCATGATCTTGATGTAATATTTGAAAGTAGGAGAAATAGATATAGCCAACTATCTATATTTATTATGCTTCTTTGATAAATACCGTTAGGTAAATTAAAGGATACTGATATATCCTGATAATTAAAAAAAATTGCTATAAGCCATATAACAAGTTACTTACCAAACTTGGTAAAATATTTTAGTTCATATTTAAAAGATCTATTCTTGTAGAAAATTTTAAATTTTTTAAATGAATATCAAATGAATTTTTAAACTGCGTATTTTTTATTACAATTCCATTACACTCAATTCTTAGCTTTCTTAATATTATTTTTTGTTTATTAAATCTTGTTACTGTAATTAATTTATGATTTATTATATTTTAAATTTGAAAATAAATAAATTTTAAATACTCTTTTATATTATTATTTAATTGGGTTTTTTTTTTTTGAATTTAAAATCAAATTAATTTTTAATTTAAAAGTCACTGATTATCCTATATTTCTCTAACTATTACGAGTTTATAGCATTACATGGTATATATACCATGTGTAGCATTTTTTTCTCAGGAGAAGAGATTTGGCATTCATTCCCAGGAGAGGGAATGTATGTTATTTGAAAATGAACCCATCACTCAAATTTGACAGCAGACGAGCTTTTTATTGTGCGTAGTTATATTACATGAAATTAGGGTTTTGTACTAATGAGAACAACCTGTCCCTCAAATATGTTAGCAGATATTCGGTATTATGTGTAAAGAAACTCAGGATATTAGTGAATGTCTGTTCGACTTTCACAAGTCGAAACAATTACAGATTGCATATCAAACCAATTGATGTATCATGAGTTGTTCCATCGTGTTGGTTATAGACCACGGTTGAGAAATGTCTATTCCAATAGGCAGTGAGTGAAACTGACGCCACCCCCTTGCCGGATTGTCTAAAAAAAGAAGATTTTGGTGAAGAAGGGAGAGTTCTGCGACGAGTCGACCAGAAGTGGTTTTTTTTTTTTTTCTCTGAAGTGACTGAAAGGGTAAATTTTTAGTATGTTTACAAAGGGGTCGAGCCCCCTTGTGGTTTCGTGTATCACGCAGTGTGTGGTAATTGAGGTCTACCGCAGAGCAGTGCTTTTAGATTCGTCATACACTCGAGAACTCTGAAAGTCCGTCCTTGGAGTGAACTGCACTTTGTGAATCAAATTATCTTTAACTTAATTTTTTTTTGTAAATAGTGTTCTGTATATATGCATATAATGCTTGTGAATAAAAATTAAAGGGTTTGCATAAACCCGGAAAAGTGGTACTCTTCTTTTGAAGCCGTTATATGTCTAGTATAGGCCGATAAGTTACTATTTAACAATGTGTAATCTCACATAGTGTGGCTTTCATGTTTAATTAACATTTAAGAAATCTATTTCTTACATATTTTTAATATTAAAGATTTTTCATAAAGTGTACAGATATAATAAATAATTGAATCATATAATAGTTTCCTTCATTAGGTTTTTATGCCTTGATCGGGATTATAATAAATTTGGCTAAAAATAATGTTAAATTGTACATGAAGTCGTAATTTGATGAATTCAATAACAAATCTCTTAAGACAGAATAACAGACAAAAACATGTTAGTGGTCTTTTAAAATACTTAAGCAATATTTTAGGCAACATAATAATATAAAATCTCTTTTAATAATGGTATATATCTTATATTAATTATAATTTTTTTTTGTGATTATTTGATTTTTTCTCATTATTTTATTATTATTTGATTTATTTTTAAAAAACAAATCATTTATAATTTTTATTTCAAGATTTTTTCTATTTATTTAATCTAATCGTGATATGGATCGCTACTTTTTCACTGCAATTTTAGTTGCATTATTACATGAAAGAAAATAATTAATTAACTATATTATATTTAGTTTGCTATATATAATTTGGCAATTAAAATTGCTAGTATTAAAATTTCATTAAGCAATAGATATTCTTATTAAAAACTATTTTAACATTTAATATTATCATAATCCATAACTACTTTCAAACATTGTTTATATTATTAGAAAAAAATTACTCAATGCAGTAAACATGCAAACAATGTTAAGATAATTTAATTACGCTAATTAGTTAATCTAGCACAAAAATGTTTTGTAATTTATAACCATAAATTAATTAATGGTTTGTTAATTATTTGGTTATTTTTTTTCTTTATGATAAAAATATATATATCCATATTCCATTATAAATGTTATATATCCAATATGTATATCCATTATATATATATATATATATATATATATATATATCCAACATAAATTTTTCTTAAATGGCTTTTGAAGTAGTCATGTTTCTCTATGATATATCTCCCATACCAAGATTTGATATATAATATTTTGTATTTTTTTCCATCTTTTATTTATCAGAAAATAAAAAATAAAAAAACAATATAAAAACAAATCTTTTACACTTTTTATTTCAAACAATTTATTTATTTAATTCTTTTTTGATATGGATCGTTATTTTTCCTGTCCAATCTTAGTTGCATTATTACATGAAACAAAATAATTAACTATACTGTATTTAATTTAGTAAGCATATAATTTGGCAAATAAAATTGCGAATATTAAAATTTCATTAAGCAATAGGTATTCTTATTAAAACTATTTTAACTATTACTATTAGCTATTATACATCTGATATCAAACATTGCTTAAAATATTAGAAAAAATTACCCAATTAGTTAATCAGGTAAACAACGTTAAAATAAATTTAAAATAATTTATTAGCTAATTAGTTATTCTAAAACAAAAAAGTTTTACAATTTATTAGTCCAAATTAATTATTATTCTTTATTATAAAAATAAATATTCATATTACATTATAAATTTTATACATCAAATATATATATCCATTATAAATTTTTCTTCAATGGCGTTTGAAGCAATCATTTTTCTCTATGATATATCGTCCATATCAAGATTTGTTATATAATAATCTGTATTTTTTCCATCTTATATACCAGAAAATAAAAACAATATAAAAACAAGTCTTTTACACTTTTTATTTCAAATAATTTCTCTATTTAATTCAATTATGATATAGAAGTTACTTTTCAGTGCAATTTTACACTGAAGTGACAAAAGTCATGGGATACCTCTTAATATCGTGTCGGCCCTCCTTTCGCCCGGCGAAGTGCAGCAACTCGACGTGGCATGGACTCAACAAGTCGTTGGAAGTCTTCTGCAGGAATATTGGGCCATGCTGTCTCGATAGACGTCCATAATTGTGAAAGCGTTGATGGTGCAGGATTTTGGGCACGAACAGACCTCTCGATGATGTCCCATAAATGCTCGATGGGAATCATGTCGGGCCATCTAGGTGGCCAGATCATTCGTTGGAATTGTCCAGAATGTTCTTCAAACCAATCGCGAACACTTGTGGCCCGGTGACATGACGCATTGTCATCCATAAAAATCCCATCGTTGTTTGGGTACATGAAGTCCATGAATGGCTGCAAGTGATCTCCAAGTAGCTGAACATAAGCATTTCCAGTCAATGTTCGGTCCAGTCGCACCAGAGGACCAAGTCCATGCCATGAAAAAACAGCCCACTCCATTACGGAGCCATCACCAGCTTGAACAGTGCCTTGCTGAGAGTTTGGGTCCATGGCTTCGTGGGGTCTGCGCCACGCTCGAACCCTACAATCAGCTCTTACCAACTGAAATCGTGAGTCATCGGACCAGGCCAAGGCTTTCCATTCATCTAGGGACCAACCGATATGCTCACGTGCCCACGAGAGTCGCTGGAAGCGATGTCGTTCTGTCAGTAGAGGCACTCGAGTCGGTCTTCTGCTGGAATAGCCCAAGAAAGCCAAATTTCTCAGCACAGTTCTAACAGACAAGTCCCTTGTACGTCCCATATTGATTTCTGCGGTTATTTGACGCATTGTTGCTTGTCTGTTAGAATTTACGACTCTTTGCAGACGTCGCCGGTCTCGGTCGTTAAGTGCAGGCGGTCGACCACTGCGCTGTCCATGGTGGGATGTTATGCCTGAAATTTTATACTCTCGGCACACTCTTGACACAGTGGATCTAGGAATATTGAATTCCCTAACGATTTCCGAAATGGCATGATCCATGCGTCTAGCTCCAACTAACATTCCGCGTTCAAAGTCTGTTGATTCCCGTCGTACAGTCATCATCACGTCAAAACCTCTTCACATGAATAACTTGAACAGAAATGAAAGCTCTGCGAAAGCACTGCGCATTTATACCTGTTCTACTCGATGCTACTGCCATCTGAAAATTTGCATATTGCTATCCCATGACTTTTGTTACTTCAGTGTAGTTGCATTATTACATAAGACAAAATAATTAACTATACTATATTTAATTTGGTAAGTATCTAATTTGGCAATTACAATTTCCAGTATTTAAACTTCTTTAAGCAATAGATATTCTTATTAAAACTATTTTAACTATTAATATTAGCATAAATCATAAATAATTTCAAACATTCTTTAATATACTATAAAAAATACCCAATTCAGTAATCAGACAAACACTTTTAAAATAATTTAAAAATTACTTATCCGGTTATTAATTCATCTAACACAAAAATATGTTGCAATTTATTAGTCTAAATTAATTAGTATCCTTTACTATAAAAAGATATATCCATATTCCATTATAAATTTTATATATGCAATATATATATATATACATTATAAAATTTTCTTAAATGGCCTTTGAAACAGTAATTTTTCTCCATGAAATATTTCCCATATCCAGATTTGTTATACAATATTCTGTTATTTTTTACATCTTTTATATACCAGAAAATAAAAAAAAATATATAAAAAACAAGTCTTTTACACTTTTTATTAAAAATAATTGATTTATTTAATTGAGTTTTGATATGGATCGCTATGTTTTTTAGCAATCTTAGTTGCATTATTACATGAAATAAAATAATTAACTATACTACATTTAAATTGGTAAATTAAATTTCTAGTATTAAAATTTCATTAAGCAATAAATATTCTTAATAAAACTATTTTAAATATTAATGTTAGCATTATCCATAAAACTTCAAGCATAGTTTAAAATATTACAGCAATTACCCAATTCAATAAACAGGCAAAATATTATTAAAATTATTTTAAAATTACTAATTAGCTTATTAGTTAAATTAATTAGCTAAAATAATATTCTGCAATTTATATTTATAAATCAATTAGTATCCTTTATTATAAAAATATATATACACATTCCATTATACATTTTATATATCCAATATAATTTTTTAAATGGCTTTTGAAGCAGTCATTTTTCTCTATGATATATCTCCCATATCAAGATTTGTTATATAATATACTGTTTTTTTCCCATCTTTTATATATCAGAAAATAAACAAAAAACAAAATTAAAAACTAAAATTAATCCTTCCAGGCCATTAATCTTCTGTTACCATCAAAGCATCTTCTATTTCATCGGTAAACACTAAAGAGTGGAACAAAGCTCTAGTCCAAAGATCAATTAGTTACCTTAAAAAGAAACGGATCCGCCATCTTTGCGTCACAGAAGAAAAACAAACAATACTAGGGAAAATTTAGATTGAAAAAGAATAAATTGCATCAAGAAGCCTTTTTTATATTCATGGTTCTTCTCATGTGTTTCCGGAAGAAAAATTACAAGAGTTCACTGAAATGATCGAAAACCTTTTTAGTTTTTTTTGGCTGCCTTGAAAAAAAACCCTTAAGTAGTTAAAACAATAATAAAAAAAATCCCCACTTGAGTTCTTTTAAAACGTAACATAGCTTTTAAGAATGACTTACATCAGTGTAAATTGTCATACATTTTCACTCTTAAAAGCTTTTAAGAATTTTTATACTTACTTTTTATACTTTATTTTTTATTTTAAATCTTTTCAGAAAAAGACAGATTTCGTTGTATAAAAATACAAAGATGCCACTCATCCTAGCTTTTTTTTTTTTATCCATCGAATTATCAAAGCAAACTGAAAAAGATGTCACCTTAAAAAATCACTGAAGAACTGAAATCGATTTATTCCTTAGCCGACAAAGAGGTGACTGCGTCTAGTTCGCCTTCAAGTCACAAATTAAGGGAAGATTAAATACTAAAGAAAAAAAATATTTACATAAATCTGCGTTTTTTAAGTTTTTCTGTAAAGTGTATTTATTTATCCTTTGGGTGACACTTTTTAGAAGATATTATTTTTTTTGCTAATGACTTCAAATTTTTTCAATTGATAACATCATTTTGAAAGAATAGATAATGTATGTATTGTTTTGCAATGAAATAAGAAAATGTATATTTAATGGTATGTTTTTACTGATACTAATACTGTTATGTTTTTCTACTTTACTTCTTAAATTTTAATTTTCTTTTGGGTTTTAACTTTTTACTGATGATACACTGTAAAAATGTATATCTTAAAACAATTTTACATACAATAATAATTTAATAATTTTATTTTACATTATTTATGAATAATAAAATTTTATAATTATTTATTTTCATTATTGAATTTTTATTTTGTAGTTATAAAAAATTACAATATTTATTGATACTGAAATACTTATGGTTAATCGAATGTAAATCAAGTACATATAAGTTTTTTTTTTTCCTATTTCCAATGTCAGATTATGAACAGTTACAGCAAAAAAAAGAACAACGAGAAAAGCAAAAAACATACAACAACAGCAACACAACAAAACATGCTGAAACAGAGTTCATTAATTTTATGCCAAGTTGCAGATCTTTTAGACACTAAAAGTGTTACCAGGTGCACCAAGATCTTCTGCGCACCCAGTACATAGAAGTTGTGCACAGCATAAGAATTCAATTTTATACTTTAAATAAAAACCGGATGAATATAACCTATATTTATAGTTTAGTAAATTCAAAATACATTTAAACAGAATAAAATAAATAGAAAGATTATTATTAAAATAGATTTATGAAAAATATATTTATATTAATTGCTTTATATTTCATTCCAATAGTTCTTAATTTATAATTCATTTTCAGTAAATATATTTCAAAAAAATATTTGCACAAATTATACTTTAAAGTCACCTAAAAAATCACTCAAAAACTTTGATCGATTTATTCCTTAGCCGATAAAGAGGGGACTTCGCCTAGTTCGCCTTCAAGTCACAAATTAAGGAAGATTAAATACTAAAGAAAAAAATATTTACATAAATCTGCGTTTTTAAGTTTTTTCTGTAAAAGGTGTATTTATTTATCCTTTGGGTGACACTTTTAGAAGTTATTGTTTTTCTTGCTAATGACTTCTGAAAAAATATTTTTTTTCAATTGATAACATCATTTTGAAACAATATATAATACCGGAATTGTTTTGCAAATGAAATAAGAAAATGCAAATTAATGGTATGTTTTTTTTACTAATGCATTGTAAATCTTTTTTTTTAAATTTTTAAATTTTACTTGTGATACACTACAAAGTTTATCTTAAAACTATTTACGTATACAAAATAATTTAACTATTGTATATTTTATTAAATTAAAAGCAAAAAAATAAATATTATTATTCTACAAATGTAAAAAAAGATATTTTCCATTTTCCAAATGTTTTATCTTTGAATTATAATTTGAACAAATATTTACTTTGAAATATATTTAGTAAAAAAGTATATAAAATTAAAAACATTAGTATCAAATATGAAGCAATTAATACATTATTAATAATTATTAAATTATTGTTAAGTAATTAATTTATACATAATAATTTTGCTATAGTATTTTTAAATATTATTATGCTACAAAAGAAAAAAAATATTTTCTAATATAAAGATTTATCTTTAAATTTTAATTTCTTCAAATATTTACTTGAAATATATTTAACGAAGTGATATATAAGTTAGAAACATTAGAATGAAATATAAAGTAAGTAATATAAAAATGTTTTATATAAATTTATTTTAATTAAGAACAATAAAAATAACTAAATTTCTAACTATTTTATAGGGTTTAAATGTGCTTTGAATTTACTAAGCAATAAATTTAAGTTATACTCTTAATATTTTAATGCATTTAAAGTAAAAAAAAAAGATATAGATTTTCTTATACAGAGTATAATTATTATATTTATATGCTATTAACCATAAGTTTTCAATATTCAGCAAATACTACAATTTCATAACTACAAAATAAAAAATAAAAATAAATTTTAATTTAATATCCACCTCTGATAACAAAATATCTAAATGATTGAATAATATTTTTTAAGTAAAGCATTTTAAATATTTACATTTTTTTAATTCAGTTTTTTTCATTAAAAATAAATAAGTTAATATGCTTTAACAAAATTAAATTAACTACTGCATTTCGTTATTTAAATATTAAATTATACAATCTGACGGGAATTTTTGTGTTATTATTTAATAACAATACACTAAAATATAATATTATACTTAATATAACATATAGATTTATACAGGAAATATTCATGCAAAACTAAATAATTTCGCTTAAATCTCTTACATCAATGCATGGTAATATGATTAGTTACCGTTAATGTTGAATTATTCATAAGTAACGGAATTAAAATTCTTGGAATGCAAGTTTTTTATATTTTTCATCTTAATATAGGAAAAACGTGCATTGAAGTTGGATGATTATGTCTTCATATTTATGTCAATATGCTTCATTTAATGCAATATCATGGTAATAAAAACAGAGTGAGTCTGTCTATATTTCCTAACTTACTTTTATCCGTTTTGCAAGAATTTGACTTTTATATTCAGCTAAAAATGAGTACAAAAACATACACATCCAACCCTTTTTTAGCTTTAATGAGGAATCTTATGAAGCCTATTTACTACAACGATAACAGTTTGAAGTTGACATTGCCAAACATAATGAGGTTACCTTATTTATTTCCATCATAATCTGAGGTCAAATTGCTTTTTTATGTAACCAGTTTGTGGAACACGGGATCAAATTTGCAAAGCTGATTTGATTATATATAAAAGTTACTGAAAGAATGTAGTCATAACTTTTTCTACATGTTCTTGCCATAAATTTTATGTGTAATTATCTGACTACTCTGATATTTACGCCATTTGCCTGGTAAAATTGCAGACATAGTCTATCTTATATATTTTGTTTGCTTTTTAGTTTTTTTTAATTTTATGAAAAAAAAAAATGCATGTATATTATTGAAGGTATACTCACATCAGATGAGTTTTGGGATTTGAGTTAATATGTAGCTAATATATATTTTATAACAATTTTAAATAATATAACTGGATAAATGCTTCTTTTGTCAGTATTACGGAGTTTAATCTAAGAATTATCTATGTTATACATATTGTAAGACATTAACAGTCTGCTGCTTCTACTGCTTAATACTGTTAGTAACTTTCAATAACAAATCTTATTTTTAGTGGCATAATAAATTGCCAATAAACAATAGGTTAAATATAAATTTTAAAGTGAAATAGGTTTGTGAATATCGCTGTAGTTGTTATTATATTAGAAGAATTAACTCTTTGATAAATATTCACAAATTGTACTAATCTTTTCGTTAAATAAAACATAAGCAGTAAGAAAATTAACTTTTATACGTTAATTGTTCAATTTTAATTCATATATGTTATGGATATAAAAAAAATACAATCACAATACACATATATTTATTTTGCAATCTATCATATTATCATCATATCATTATCTATAATATTATCAAAATGTTAAATTAATTAATCACTACTTTTAATAATTTTTCTTGAAAGAAATGTGTTACATATCATTTTTAGCAATTTTGTGATTTCCAAGAAGAAATTTACAAATTTATTATTATTTGTTCTGTATATGGAATGTAGATTTTCTGAAATTCATCCGAGTTTTCTTTCCCTACAAATATTTGTACCATTAAACTTAATATAAACAACTTTTACAACTTATTTATCAATTTCGTTTGCGTTCTATTCTTATAAATGAGCCTTTTGTTTTACATTTCGTGAAAATATGTTTTATAAAGTGATATTATAATGCAAGAAATCATTAATGTTCTAGAACATTCCTTAAAAGTATTTTATCTAGGTTAGAGTTGGCAACCTGAGTAAAACTCAGTTTTCAAACATTTTATTTGAAAATAATTCAGAAAAAGTAAACCAGATTTGTGAACTGCGTTGACAGTATTCTATATTGCATACCTTATCAAGGAATCATATTTTGAAACTTTTTTGACTTCCAATGTAGTCTATCAGACAAAATCTGCCCTTGATAATATTTCTGTTAAGAATTATTACTTATTTGTTTCTTATTAATATTTAATTAGTTAAATATTTTTTTAAAAATACATTATTTTTAGAAACCTACAATTGAATTTTTCAATTTGATTTTCAATTTTAAATTTCTAGAAAAAAAATTAATTTCTAATTCCCACTACTACAATTTTTCCTACCACTAAAAACGTTTCATTTTCAGAAATTAATTTAAAATTAATTAGATTAATTGAAATTAATTTTGAATTCAATTTTGAAAAACTAATCATTTTTAATTATTTTATGCTTAACAATTTAATTTGACATAACAATCTTAACTATTAATTCATATTAAATTCATTTTGAGACATTTATGAGAAACTCTTATCGTTTGGTTATTGTTATATATATCAAAAAACCTTTTTGTTCTGAATCAACATTTTGTAAAAATATCTATGATTAAATTAATCTTAAATTACAATTAACAAATATTCTTCCCTTTTCCTATGTATTTTAAAACACATTTTCTTTTCTTATTACTAAAAACCATCTATTAAAATACATCAAAATTTCGTTCCTCTATATCGTTTATCGATAAAATATGCAAGCAAACCAAAAATATGACATTCTTAAGATTAGAAAGAGAGGCTAGTTAACTTAACACTTAGTAAATGGCGCTTTCTGCCTGAACTTATAAAAATGAGAAAATAAATCGACAGACAGATACTTAGAAGCACTCATCGAAAATTACTTCTCCCTGATTGAAATTATCTTTCCCTCTCAATTCTTGCGAACAACAGTTTCTGCACTTAACTGCACCAAGCACAATATCCATTAAAGATGACCGGTCTATCAAATTTGATGAATACTAACGACTATCGAGAAATAACAATTCTTCTGAGGATGGTGGGGACCAACAATTTTCAATTATCTAGGGTTTTCAATGAACCCATGCATAAAAGATGAACCTGGTACTTGTATAGTGATGAGTTCCCATGCATATTAATTGTTTCCATGTTTGCATTATATACCACTCCAAAGTAACAGGTGGCTGTGAAAGACTTCGAAAAGCGAAGGGTATGGGAACTGAGATTCATTCCAGATAATGGCTCACGAGACGCTTGGCGCTTGGATTATTTATTTAAAGAATAATGTGGACGAAGGAAAATATTTTGTTAAAAGTTATCGTTAAATACTTGTTTTTTCAGTGCTGAAAGTGATTAGGAAAGTGAAAATTTGTCTCTGTAGAGATTGCAAAGTGATCTGAGCAGGAATCTTTGATTGGTTCTCAATATTTGTTTTGTATGGCCAATAGAATATATGCGTGGATAAAGTTGGGTTTATTGATGTGGTTTATTGATGACTCATTGAACTGATTACATATGATTAAAACTTACCAGTTTTCGCTGCTTATTGCATATTGATTCTCCATAAAACTGTTCTAGAATAGTTCAGGTATATTTAAATAAATCTAGTGGAATGAAGATTTTTAATGAAGCAAATATTGTACATTTATTAAATACTTTTATCTTGTGTACTCTTATTGATAAGCGGAATTTTAACATGTTTTGAATACATAAGAATTTTGGAGCTCAGTATTTAAAATATCTTATTAACATGAGTTGTAATAGTTCTTTTATTATTTAGTTCAGTCACTTTCATAGATTTTTAATGAAGTGAATATCGTGTATACATTAAATACTTTTATCTTGGGATACTCTTTTTGATAAGCAGAATTTTAGCATGGTTTGAATACAATGGAATTTAAAAGCTCGGTATTTAAAATATTTTATTAAGATTTGCAATAGCCCTTTAAATTAAGTTCAGATACTGTCATAGAATATTTATTTCACTGGACATTTCCATTGAAGTTCATTTATATTTCACAGAATATGTGTTTAAATATATAAAATTATTATATGGCTTTTAGTTTTAACTTAAAAACAGCAAAATATTTTAAAAATATAAATTAGATAAAAATATAGTTTCAAAGTATTTTTAGAAATGTAGAATTGAAAAAAATATTTTGGGTGCAATTCAGGGCAAATGAATGGAATCATTTGATAAATTTCTTCTCTTCTGACCTTTATAACTTCCTATTTTTCTTTATAAGCAAGATATATTTGTTTTCTATTGTTTTTACAATGTTTAATCTTTTATATTGGCGCAGTATTTGTATCAGTTAAAATGCAATATTGCTAATTTGTAGCGTTTGATGTCGATATATATTATATCTTTGAAATTAGAGCCAGCACAAATGCAGTTTTTTAATTCAAATTATGGAAAATATCTGAAAAGAATAATGCACTTGGAAGTGAATTTATTAATACTGAATCATATGAAAGACTTTGAATGATGAAGTTTAGGTTCTACGATTTCCGAATTTTCTGAATCTGGGACTGAATTTATTTCATTTGACAAAAATTCTGAAAGAAAAATTGGCTTCAAATGATCCGGCTTTTAGCATTACTGCAGTGTTAGATCTCCTGTGAGTAGTATTGTTTGCCTCCAGATGTATGACAGTGTGGAAAAGTTAATCAAAAGGCTTATCGTAAAAGCATTTGTCAATGTCAATTTACAAATGAAATCTTAGATGTCAATATGGATCTGGCAAATAGAAATAAAATGCCAAGGGAGAATCTCAACCTGCACACGGTGATGAAACATATTTGAAGAAGAATAAGTCTCTAAAAGTCTTGGCTCAGCTTAGATATAAAGGAAAAAAAAAAAAAAAAACGTGCTTGTTGTATTCCCAAAAATTCATGCATATTTATGTATATATATTGCAGGATATCATATAATCGCAAGACATTAGAAGATTGTGGCATGATTTAGGTGGAAGAATATGCTGACGATTTATTGCGACGATTATGACGACGATTTATCTTCAATGTCATTTAAGGTACCATTTCTTATATTTGGCATAATACAATGTATGTACAAAAGGCACCATTGTTTTGAAATAGTTTTATTAAAAAAATATTACAAGTTTAAAATGAAGTAAATCGTAAACAAAAGAACTTCTCAAACTACGATAAAAGTCAAAGCTGTTGTTGCATTCTTCCCACGCATATTTACATATGTGTGAATGCACTGATGGTTCATTGAATATGTTCCATCGCATTGTTTTCAGAATGCCTAGGTTAACTAAAAAAAGTGATTAAAATCTTATTTTATCGTTATTTGTCATTGCACAAAATAATTAATAACAAGCATTGCTTTAGGTATTTAATGTGGAAAGGCTTTACACAGCAGCTTCTTGTTGAAAAAAATACACGGTAAAAACATTTGAAAATAAATTGCTATTAAAACATTTTACATTGCAATGCTTAAATTTCGATTAAATATTTATTAGACGATGGAAGAAAATATTATTAGTTAACTCATATCTTAAAAAATTAAAATATTATTTTCTGAATTTATAAATAATTATTTATAAAAGCGTAATAGAGTTCATTTTTATTATTGCTTTTACCTGAAATTTACATTTATCAATGTCCAACTTATTTATATATTTAAGAAATTAATTGAGTTCAATAGTAATTATTCTGATTAATACAACTCTATTTATTTCTTGGAATATCGTACTAATCTATATAAATTTTTTATTTATCAATATGTGATGTTAAACTGTTTTGTTTATTAACTATATCAATTTATTCTTAACTATTAAATTATTTTACTTGAAAGATAAATACTAAATTTATCGAAAATAATGAAGCTGTTTTAACTTAAATTAGAATATTACATATGAAATGAAAATAAAACTAAAAAAGACAAATTAATGACGATGATTAATGAGATCATATTCAATAAATAATGAAGGACAATTAATTAATCAAGGATAATGGATTACATATTTGTTTACATATTAAAAGAGAATTTTAAAGAAAGGAATGATCGAAAGGTAAAGGAAATAATGCTGTATTAGGGAACCAATCCTAAAAAAATAAATATTTCTCTAGATTTTACATTACATTATAAGCAATAGTATTAGAATTTTAATAAATACATTTAAATCTGAACACGTGCCTTGTCGTTTGGTTAAAGAATTAATGACTGATATTCTTACTGACATTTTACGAATAATATAGTGATAGAATTATATTGTGATGATTAATTATAATATTGTGATGTTAATGTATGTGATGATGTTTTGTGATGTGTAATTATAATATTGTGATTGTTAATAATTATATTGTGATGATTATATTGTGATAATAATTATATTACGAATAATATTGTGATAGATATTGATTCCAATTTAATCAATTATTTTTCATTTTTATTAAAAAAATAAATGTCTAACTTATTTTCAGACGAATATTAATTACAATTATATGCGAAACAAATGTAAAAGGTTCATATGCATGGTAATACATAATTATATATGAATATAGTTTGTAAACCTACATTTGATGTAGAAATAATACGCATTATCTTTTCTAACTTATTTCGTAATAATAAACGAATTGTTCATTAATATGCTTATTTAAATTTTAATTACAAATTTTAGATCATATAATAATAACTTGGTTTGGTAAATATTTATAAAAACTTAAGAAACTGTAACTGTATTGCGTTGCAAATGGATAAATGAACCCAAGTCACCACAATTTTATGTTGACAGTACCATAAATTTCCAAACATGAATTTGCCATTATAAAGTGCCTCTTATAAGTATTTGCAAGCCATACATCAAAGAAATGGAATTGGAAATTTATGTATTTTATGCCGATTGATCGGAACAGTATGGATGTTATCCATCATGAAAAGTGAAGTTAGAAATGTGCTGCTCTATATAACTGCCAGAAGTTATGAGAAATTGAAGAATATTTCACTTCATATTGTGTTTTAGGTCTTTAGAAGAAAATATTAAAGGAAAAACTGATTAAACTACATATGAAATAATTTAGTTAACTTATTTAATCAACGTTTACAATTATTTTATCAAACGAGTTTCCTAAAATTGAGAAATAATCAGAAAAAAAAAATAGTGTGAAATTTTTGCACATTAGAATACAATGCATATAAAAACATTAATCATACAGTGTTTAACAAATAAGGTGCAAAAGAACAGTGACTTACGTTCTGTTACGAAACACACAAATGAAAACGAAAAAATATAGTATTTGTGGGTTAAATGTTTTATTACCTTCATTATAGAGTGTAATCATCTATAACAGCTATTTAGGAGTGGCAGTTATTTTGTTGCTTCTTATCCCACTTTCTCGACTTTGTACTTCGCACGTTCCTTTCAAGGACTGGTAGAACTTTACGTTAGATTTTGGAGTTTGCACTTTTTTTTTCGCCCGTTAGACTTTGGAACCGATAATGGGAGAGAAAAAGGGAAGGAACAAAGTCGAGTGACGAGTTCCAGACAGTAGAAAGGGTACAAAGGCCCTTAAACGAACTGAGTTTTAAGATGATTTTGTAAATATTTAATATATAGTTTTGTTTCGCGTGTTATGTGTTGTAGTTGTACAGTGCTGTGTTAGCAAGTTTTAATAAATATGATAGCTGAAAGTCTCTTATATTATTAAAAAAAATAGTTCAGTTCTACTCTGAAACATCACTGAATAAAAAAACAGACATATACGTCCCTAACTTGTACTATGAGATATTGAAATAAATCTATATTTTTATTTAAAAATCACAGTTATGAATATTGAGGTCAATTTATTCATATTAATAACTTTTTCTATTGTCTATCAGATATATATTAGTTTTTAAATTAATGAAACAAAATATTGTGATTGACTTATTTCTTACTATTATAAATAAAATGAAATTCAATGTTTCAAAAAGAGTGCCATATATTACAAATTCATAATTTACACAAAGTGTATATTTAATATATATTTGAAAGATGGCGTTATGCACAATTAATGTTTGAAAATTAGTATTCATTAAAATACAGACATTACGCTAAACAATGCAGTATCAGTAGATTTCTTAATGTTGGATGGCACTTATCCAAACGTATTTATTTCTCTTTTCAAAGAATGAAAGGGAGTTTCGCTTTGAAAGCTTCGGAATTTATGACAATAACCCAGTTAAATGGGAAGAAAAGAAATATTCAAGTAAACGAAAAGAAATTCTATAAAAAAAAAGTTCAAAAATTTCTTTATAGGAATAAGCATAAAAATTTGAGCATTTTGAGTTACACAACTCGTTTCTTCTTTCAAAAGATTATGCCTCCATTCTTCAACTCCTTTTTTATCCGAATGTAAATGATTAAAAGTGCATTGTAAAATTCCTACAATTGGATTAGAATGATTTTTTTGAAGTTTTTTTTTTTTTTTTTTACAGATTAACAAATAACCCATTAACGTTTACTTTTTTTTGATATATATATTTTGCAGTAAAATGACTATCAAAAAATGTAAAGAACTTTTCTTTGAAATTGAATTAATTCCTTTATGGAAATCTGTGCTTTAAATTATTAAATTCCGTTAGATTTAATTTAAAAGTAATTTCTTAATAGCATGCAAATGGGAAAACATTCATTACAATCAACGTTTGTGATTTAGTTATAATGGTATTAAACTAGAATTTCAATCATATTTTTAAATTTATTACCATCCCAACTATTTTAAATGATTGCTAGCTGCTTTCAAATATGCATTATTTTAATAGAATTCTGAATTGTGTAAGTATAATTCTCAGATCGAAACTTATCTTACTTTTTATTTATTTTAAATAAAATTTAATTTTTTTACTCTTTTTTTATATTCATGAAATTTAAAGTGTATGATCAAATTAGAAACTAGTTTTGATATTTTGAATTCATACAAATATTTTGCTTGAATTTTTCGATTTAAATTACATAAAATTATATTAAGTGCAATCCTTTTTAAACAATCATAAATTTTAATTTACATTGCTAAAATTTTATATATTTTAGGAATATGTGTGTTTAATAATTGGTACAAAATATTAAGAATGTACTCTTCTAACAGTGGCCCCAACTACGCAAACATGTTTCCTCCTACCTACTGGAAGTGCGCCCCTTTCGGCGTTCATAAAAAATTGTCAATAGGCATCGAGATTCTCGCCAGATATGACGTTCAGCGTGACTGGCGCTGCCGCCTCAGAGACGTTTAGTTTATAGACTCTCTCCCCGAGAGAAGATATAGTTAGCAGTATCCTGCGATTAAACTGGCCTACAGATTCTCATCCAGAGAGGAAGTATATTTCGCTATTCAGCATGTCCCTGAGTAACTTTATTTACAGCTGAGAAGTGGAATCCTTACACGAATCTTTTATTAGATGTCTTTAAATGTGTGCACATGCTGTGTGCTACATAATGTCTATCTTTAATTGTGGTTTTGATGTCGTATTTACGTGCTTGTAAATAAAGTTATGTGTTCTTAAACTTGTATCTCAACCCAATCTCACCCAGATCCAGCTGCACAAACAAACAAACCGACTTCCACCACATTATGAATTTTTGATGAATTTAACTAAAATATATACTTAAATTTAAAAATAAAAGTAGCAATACAACAAATCATAGTAAACATTATACGATACAATATTTACGTGATCTATGTTATTTTCAGTAAAGATATTAACAATTAATAGTATAAAATTTTGCAATATAGAAGACATAATTTTTTTTTATTTTGGTAATCTTAAAAAAATAAATAATAATATATACAATACATTTTTATGTTTAATTACACTGCACCATATATAAAACTAAAATAATAAATCAGATAAATTGATAATTTTAAGACGATTTATTTGAAAATCTTTCCGGAATTTTTTTTAATTCATAAGAATAAATAATTATTTAAGTTTTTTTAGTAATAATTTTTTAGTAATGTTTCCAGAATTTTAGTCTTTAATTCGTTCATTTTTATTACGTGTACTACTGTCAATTTGTTGTTTTCAAAGCTATATTTCACATTCATAATTTTATTGATTTTGAGATTAATGATATGGATTATATTTTCATTATGACAAATATACTCTTAAATAATGAAAACTTTTAAAATATATTCATGTTCCAAAGCTGGTCGCTGTAAATATTTTTTTTAAAAATTTATTAGAATTCGAAACACTTAAATAAAATATTTTTAATATTTCAAATTATTTGTGTAAATACATTGAAAAAAAAAATTTCAAACATATATATTTTTTTAATAATTTAGACTATTTGTACAAATACATTGAAAAAACATAATTTTTCCAAAGTTTTTTTTTTTAATAATTTAGATTATTTGTATAAATATCTTGAAAAAAAACATTTTTTTTTTTGGAAGATTTTTTTTGTATAGATATGTTGGAAAAAACATAATATTTTCAAAGGATTTTTTAAAAAAAAATTCAGAGTATTTGTATAATTACGTTGAAAAAAGGCATAATATTTTCAATTTTTTTTTTTTTTTAATAATTCAGAGTATTTGTTTGAATACGTTGAAAGAAAAACATAATATTTTCATTTTAATAATGCAGAGTATATGTATAAATACATTGAAAGAAAAACATCACATTTTCAAAGTTTTTATTTTTATTTTTTATTAAATAGGGGTTCTATAAGCAAATTAGTTTTAAAATGAGGATTTGACACTAGATAAACAAAGTAATACCATAGTCGATTTAAAATTTCTTCTTACTTTCTGTATTTTTAAAATATATTCAAAATTTGTCTACAATTTTCATGATTATTTCGAGTTAAATCATAAAAATATTTGAATGGAAGTTTTGTTTATATAATGAGTATAAAAAGAGCCAGTGGATAAAATACACTATATGGACAAGAAGTTTTTAAATTATTTTTCTAAAGTAATAACAATTTTTTTAACTTATTTTCTTCTATCATAAGAATTTATAGCATAAAAGTTTCTAAAAAAAACTGTCAAACTTTGGATTTATTTTATACCACTTGATTTTACGATTTACAAAATTTAAGGGGGAAATGCGTAACTTTTTTTGTTTCAATGATAAATTTTTCCCATTTATATTTTATCATCTATTTAAACTGCTTTCATTAAAATAAAAACTTGTGAGACAGTGCAGTTTAAAAATACTAATGGCAAAAGTATTCAAATGATAACAATTGCCATGCATTTTTAATACTTCTCATCATATAATAGTTATACCGTGATTTACATTTTGCAGAATTTCTATCCAGACACAAAAATTAAAAGAAATGAAAAATGAATTCTTGATTCTCAAAGGAATGTACTGCTTTTGGTTGAAGCTTTTAAAAGGAAAAAAATATAGTGTGTATAAAGGATATTTTGCTTTGAAGTTTAGCCAAAGAAGTGTATTTCAAAGAAATGTAGAATTTCTAGGAAATTTTTTAAAAGTAACGACTGAAAAAAGGATTCTTAAAATTTTGTTTTGCAGACACGAATCTCGAATTTAACGAGGAGTCTTTATTAAATAAAATGTAACACAGAATTTTTAAAATAAAAATTTGACAGCCGGATTTAGGAATTTGGAAAATATTATATAGAAGCAAACATATATAATGTATTATAATAAAATATAAGAATTATTTTTCAAGGAATATATATGTAAAAACAATTTTAATCATAGATCTTTTTTAAAGTGATACACTTAATCATAAAATCCATTATTTTTCATACAGCAAATATGTTTCATGTGGTATTTTTGGTTTCATTAGAATTGGTTCATTAGATTTGGCTTCTTTGAATTAATTTTCTTTTATTTTTTTAATTTTCCTTCATTTCTAAAATCTTTAAGTAAGTAAAAGATAATTGACTTTTTTAATATGTAAAAAAAAATGATCTGAAAAATTAGAAAACAGGAGAAATTCATCCATTTACTGTTATAAATCACATTTATTCCATTAGTTAAATGGAAAATAACATTTTATTTGTTATATTAAAAGAAAGATATTATAAATGTAGAGTTTGATATTATAAGACTATTGAATCAAGACAAATATTCTTGAAATTATTCTCAAATTCTCAAATTAATTTTTGAGTTTGTATGAATCAAAAAATTTTTGTATCGTTAGAATCGATATGAGGTTTATTTTTAAACAATTGAATGTGTTTTCTTGTTTTAATTTTAATTTAAATAATTAACTTCTAATTCTTTTATATATTTAATAATGCTGAATTTTCTTGTATTTATGATTTGTTTAATACAGCTTTTTACATCAAAATGATTAGAATTTAAAATATACTGCTAATAAATAAATAACCAGTTTCGAGATTTTTTTTTACTTTTATTTAATTTTTAAAATGTTTTATAAAATATTTAAAAAAAAAATAAATAAAAGTCTTTTTTTAATTTTCAAATATTTATTATTTAAAAATGACCTAAATATCATCTGTAAAAATAAGTATTATATGAAAAAAATATGATACAATAAAACATTTATTAAGTAAACTTATAATGTAAAAAGAAAAGCATATCATTTTTTGGAAGGTCATATCGAAGATTTATATCTTAAATTTTGAAAGACAATAAATAAATTAAATTTATCTTTCATAATTGGCGATTTATTTATTAGCAGTACATTTTAAATTCGAATCATTCTTATATCAAAAGCTATATGAAACACATAGAATATAAATACAAATAAATTCAACATTATTAAAAAACTAAAAGAATTAAGAATTATTTATTTAAACTACAATTAAAAAAATAAAAGATTTATTAGTTATTTAATTAAATTGAAATTAAAATTAAAAACTAAAAATTGAAATTAAATTAAATAAAAATTAAATTTATTAAAAAATAAATTTATTAATTTGAAATAATTAATTACATTAAAAATAAATTCAAAAAATTAAAATTAAAAAGTAAAAATTAAATTAAAATTAACTAAAAATTAAAATTAAATTAATTACAAATTAAAAGAATTGATAATTAATTAATTAAATTAATTAAAAATTAAATGGATTAAGAGTGAATTAATTAAATTAAAATTTTAAAAAATACAATTTCATTAATTAAAAATTAAAATATTAAAAAAATTAATAAAATTATTTAATTTAAATTTATGCAACAATATTGCTAAATATATTATTAGTACAGTTGAGAAATAATTAAAGTTCAATGTAATATTTCAAAATTAAAAAAAATAAAATAAAGCGTTAAAAATTAAAACTCAAATATAACTTTTCTAAAATTTCTTCACTTTCTTTTCAAGTCAATTGATTCTTAAAATCTAATTGACAAAAATAAACACGTCGGAAAGTGCCCTAAACTGCAATTACGAAAATGATTTCTCTTAAACTTTTCGAATGAGTCGGCGTGTTTCATCCATGCTTTCGCTCAGAAAATTTCACAGAATACGTAATGTGGGCAAGTCTTAATTACTATTCTTCATTTCAGTTGAACAACAATGACTTTTGCTAATGTGAGGGTCATTTAAATTACGAAACTGAGCCATCTAATTATTTTCCGGAAATATGATATTCAGGCAAACTCCCGAGGGTAACGACATCTGTTACTCGACAATCTTTTGCTCAATTCAATTATCGCATATCTGCAGTTTTGAAAGTAATAAAAATTTAAACATTATAACTTCTGCTTGGTGAGTTTATACTTATTAGTTAAACGCATAAATTGGGTTAAAATTTTCTTATTTCGTTAAATTAGATGGAAAAAGTTAAATCCATCTGGTATATATTCAGCATTCATTTAATTATATATTACAATACCGTCATTCTAAATTTGAAGAATTTAATATAGATAAAAATTGTTGTAAAAGCATTAAATTTTAAACGTTACTGTCGATTTCTTAATGTAATATTATGCAATATTGCATGGAAATGTACTATACACATATAATTATTATTACTTCTAATGCTGGTACCTCATTGAAACATTGATACAAAGCGATTTTTTAAAAAAAACTGCATTATCAATTATTTGGCAGCAATAAAATTAAAATATTGAGGCATCAATAAACTTCAATTTCGTTAGTAATAAACTTTTTTGGTGTGGAAGCACCTGTTAAATAGTTTCGTATGGGTAGCCAGTTCAGGATAGTAGCGTTATATTTTTATCTCCAGTTCAAAATGCTAAAAATATTTAAGCACCTTCAAACCTATGCATATTTTGAAAAATTCTAAGTATATCATAGTGTAGAGGAAATTTGAAAGATTATAGCAGGAGGGGGAGTTTTGTGTGGGATCGTGGAACTTGACGTGAAGCGTGATAGAGCCTAAAATTCAGCACTTTGCACTCAGTTTAATCTGTTATTTATCGGTATTCCGATGGGTTATGTTAGTGATCAAGTGGTCATTTTAAACATGTTGGAGAGATCTAACTAAATAACACAGGGATAAAAATTTCCCGCTAGTAACAAATAGATGGTATCTTTAATTGCATATTCATACCAATCTTGTCCTCAAACGACAAGTGTCAAAATTTCATAAAATATCGTTAATTTGTTGTCAAACTGTAGTGGTTAAAGTGACTCTACTTTTGTAATTTTCAAGACGATTTCATGGTAAAATTGAATATTGCTTGTTGATAACACATTACCTTTTAATGAAAGCTCATCAATTGCTTGAAAAGTATTATCAGGACTCTGATTTGTCGAAAATAAGCCATTTGACGGTGATATGCGGATTTAAAACGTAGTCGTATAGACACAAATGATACTTGTTGTTCTGACCGTTCAAATGAGTCTGTTACTCCAGAAAATTGCAAAAGGCTCCACAAAATTGTGATGGATAATCGTAAAGTGAATTTATTGAGTAACATAATTGAATCTGAAGTCATCATTCATAGTGTCTACACTCTATTCCATGAACATTTGGTCAAGAAAAATATTTTTTACCAAAGGGATGAGCGTTTGCTTACAATGGGGGAAAATCAACAATGCATTGATAGCCCAGATATTTGTAAAGTATTCTTTACATGCATTAAACAAGAATAATTGCATCGGTATGTGACAAAGGATGAAACATAGATCCACCACTACACTACGAAATCAAATCGGTAATCAGATGTATGGAGAACGATCTATTACTAAATATGCAAATATGATTATTGACCAAATATGCAACAGTCTGTCGGAAACGTTATGACCGCAGAATTTTGGGAACTGTATGGTATAATATACAGCGACATACTTAAATTGGGAAAATTACCAATAGCAAATGTTACATAGCGTTATTTAAATGTTTTAAAGCATAAATATCAAATGAACGACCCCATTTGAAGAAGAAAAATGCTCTCTGTTTTCCAGACAATGCATTATGCCAAAAGTCGATGGTTGCGGTGGCCAAATTGCATGAATTGGACTTCGAATTACTTCTGCATCGACTGTATTCTACGGATGTGGCCACCGACGACTATTTGCTGTTTGCAAACTTCAGAATGATGCTGGAGAGAAGGAGGCTTGACCCCAGTCAAGATATTGGCGAAACTAACGTCTAATTTGAGGCCAAAGATTAATAGTTCTAAATGGCCGGCACAGAAGAAACACAAAAGCGATGAATGAATGCATCGCACTTGTAAGAGACTAAGTTGATGAATAAAGAAAAATTTTGTTAAATATCTGTGGTTTTAGTAGGATGTGATGATAAATATGTTGTTAGGATTTACTGATTCATGTGTTATAACAGACAATAATGAAATATATTTTATACCTCAGAAATCCTAAAATAAGTGAAATCTTCTGAAATTTTATAATATATGCAACTAAAGTGGGATCAAAATTCCAAAAATTGACACAAACAAATTTTTTTTCTTCTTAAGATGGTGATATAATTATTATATAATAAATTATGGCCACCTTTAGTAAAGAGGATCTTGATCTTTTTAAAAAAACAAAAGGCTTCTTAATTCTAAATGATTACCCGTGGCCAATCTTTATACAATGGGGAAAAATTAAAACACAACACCCCTAATTTATTTAGCAAAAGCATAACAATTCTTGAATCATTGCCTTTGTGTTATGACACAGAATACTTCTTTTCTCTAAACAATCCATCTTTGTAGCTTCATCATTTTGTCACCTAATTACTGGATAGCAACTCGCTTCTGGATACTTAACTGCTTCAAAGAGCGAAGAAGCGAAGTATTCACCACTGACTAAAGAAGACGCATATTAAGTCCAAACTGTTGCCAACACCTTAATTAACGCTAATTAAGACAATAGAAAATTCTTTACTTACTTTCCCGCAATGCAATACCTATCGAAATTTCCCCCTTCCTCTTCAACACTGTTTGGTAAAGACTTATTAAAGTATTAACATACATAACTGCCGAGAGATGGTGAAAATAAAACTAATTCTCCAAGTAATTTAAATAATTGATGTAATTATACTTCCCAAAAGCAATGAAAAGCCTCCAATGTGATTGTGTTTTTCATTTTTGACAAGAAGCGTTATTATGCTTTGTATTACAATTTTTTTCTAAATAATGAATTACAGTTAGGGATGTGCTCAAAGCAATATCAAAACGTCATTCTTAATTAAAGGATGAAGGAGAAACGAAATAATGAAACGAATTTTGTTCATACGTTTGTGGTAAGCAAACAAACACCAATTATTTAGTGGGAAAGCTTGAAAGAAGTAATTTTTGCTTCTAATAAGGAATAAGGAAATGTAATTCATTAAGAGAAGAATACTTATTATAATAGAAATAATCTACTAAAATATTAATTACTGCTTCCGTGTAATAGTACTCCGGGGAATCTTTAACTTATATAAAAAGTAAGTAAATATTGATACTTAAGAAAACTCAATAAATCATTAATTTAACTGTTTTAATTATTTTTCTCAAGTCGCCATTTGAAAAGGAAATTGAAGTCACAATGAAACATGAAGAAATAATGAAACACTATTTGAAATAAAAAAATAAAGATATTTGCAACATTTTTTAAAAACTGGCTCATAAATCTGATAAATTCAAGTAAGCACACATCCTTCATTTTGTCTTTATGGGATGGGGGTGGGGTTTAATAAAATAAAACATACCGTTTCAGAAAGTCAATAAGTTAAACTAAAGTATAAATAATAAAGAATGTATAAGTAAAAATGTCATTATTTTATTAATATTTTTACACACTAATTCAGTTCACATATGTAGAAACGGAATATTATATCTAAGAAGCACGGCAGAAGAGATAAAAACTCTAAAACTTTTAACAACAATTGTTTTAAACAAATTATAAATCAAAGTTATATCCACTTCCTTTTGCTATCTCAACGCTTATATCAGGGGTGGCCAACCCGCGGCCCGCCTTGGACATTTTTCCGGCCCTTGAGATTTATCACGAAGTACAAAATATATTTATTTTATAATGGCCAAAGTAGTATTAAAAAATACATTATTTGTGCATCCGTATATTCAAACATTAACTGTCGAAATTATGAGAAAAAATTAACTTTGATTTAAAAATAATATTCTTGCGAATATATGACAGATATTGCCTATTTTATTTATGAGTTTACTGTTATGAGGTCACAGAATAATTAAATTATATTCTGCGGACTCATGATGACAAACAAATATCACACTAGTAAAATAAATATTTTTTAATACTTTCATTTTCTTATTTCATTTATATTTATATGTTATTTGTATTTAATTTTTAGTGCTATATATTTCTTTACAGTGTTTGATTAGTATCATTATTATTATATTGCCTATGTTTACATGCAAAAATAATAATAAATATAATAATAATAACTGTTATGTTTCAATTTTTCACTCTAAAACAGGTCTATAGTGGGTCTAAATCTAATATGCGGATATATAATTTTATATACGTCCCGCGGAGTTATGATACATTTCCAAAGTGCCTCGCAAGATCATTAACGTTGGCCACTCCTGGTTTACATGGTTTTTGCCAATTTCAATAATACAATGAATATTTAACAAAGCTGAATCGGTAGTAAAGCTGACTCACTCAACAAACTGAGGCTCGATAAGAAAAATTGACAGCGTTAAGAAAAACATTGATTCCTTGGAATAGGAATTTCTAGCACTAAGCAAAACAAAACAAAACAAAAATTGGCATAGCATTAAGTGGGCATAAGTTGGAATACGTACACACATTTCACTTATGAATGGGGGCTCAGACGCCCGAGCCCCTCTCTGGATGCTCACCTGAACTCAAGTTTTTCCATATCTAAAATTGAGTTCTACAGCTCTAAATAAGAAATTAAATTCTTTTTAAATAACATAAAAAATATTTATTAAGTTATCAATAAGATTGGTCAAATATAAATACTTAATATATATCAATTATTGAAATGCAATTTCGATTATGATCAAAGAACTGTTGAAAGACTATTCTAAATTAAAATTATTATTATTATTAACTAAATGTTGAAAATCAAATGAAATAATAAAATTCGTTTTGTTCGTATGTGTTTGGTAAATAAACAGTGACTTCATAGCGCAGAACATCAAAGAGGATTTTTGTGTGTGTGTTTCTATTAGAGGCATAGAAACAAATCATGACATGTAATGGTAGTAAATAATGAAAAATTAATATTATTTACCGATTCGCAGAAACACGGCAGTAGGGAATATGACTTAAAAAGGAAGTAACTAATTAATGCGAAATTACATTTGGTGTTCTGTTTATTTTACTGGAATTATTTTCAAAAATAAACAATAGGAAGAGGAAAATATTTCTGATTTTGAAGTCTTATTTATATTTATATGAAATACGAATTATAATTTAAATCGAAATATATCAATTTCATTTTTTTTTCCAAATGAGAAAATAATATTTATGATATATGCTAATATATCATTGTGCTAATACCTATTGATAATAACATAGCAATAGCATGTTATTATCAAGCATTTATAGTTTTCATCATCAATTTGAAACAGATAAATTGATAATTAAATAATTTGGTATATGAGTATTGGGTTTTCAGCTTAGAATAGGAATCCTTCCCCGAATATATAATTATATGTCTTTAAATATGTTAAATATTGTATGTGTGTGTGTAAATAAAGCTGTAAGTTCTCAAATCTGTGTAACAAATATCTCAACACAATCACACCCAGTTGCAATTTGGTTGCCCAATCTGCACACTACAATGTGGCCCCAGAAAGTGTGACCCATACATGTCCGCAATAATATGGCGCCCGAAGTGTGACACATACCCACACCTGTACAATATTTAAAAATAAAAATATTAATGACTGTAAACACTAATGGCATTCTAATAATAAAAATTCTGCGAAAATATCATTAGTTAATAAAGTTTAAAAAAAATGATAACATAGTTATATAAAAAGTAGAAATTGAAAAATTATTCAGTTAAGTATTATTCAGTTTAGAATATCACATAATGTTCAAAATTGTTATATCTTTAACACATTTGTAAAACTATTTTTCAACTTTTGTTTTTTCAATATGGGATAATGTCTTAGTTGCGTTTGGTTTATGATATCCATTAATACGTTAAAAGCTTTGGTAAGGGGATCCACTTTGATGATTCAAAACCGATTCTGGTAGAAATAATGGTGCTATACTATGAGCAAAGTACTTTGCTTAAAGTAGCTAAATATAACAAATATGGCAAATATTAGATTTATCATTTTGTAACATTATTTATCATACATTCCAAAACATGACAAATGTTAAAAATTGTTTTAGTAAAGCTACAACTAATACCAAAACAGCAAATGTTGTCCACATATCAAAACATTTATCACTCTGAAGTTTTTATCTGTTATATCTTATCTAAATAAAATATGTTTTTGGTTACATTCTTTCAATGTTTTATTTATTAACAATTTTATCTGACAATTGTATTTTAAATTTATAGTTAATTTCTATTGTTTATCAGGGAAAAGCTTTGAATGCAGCCAATATGAAGAGAGTAAAAGATGGTCTTCTGACAGGGAGAGAGTTGTATTAACCTAGAATTTCTGAATCTGTCGAATGCAACCTTAAGGTAATTTTTATTATAAATTATTGTATATAAACTTTTTAATGTAATACAGTTAAGGTATTAAATCTTAGATGGAAATGTATTGATGTTTTTTGGACTTTATTCTTTAATACGATATTTAGCACTTTGTTACTAGAAATCAGATTTGTTATTTGATCTATACAATTGTTGTCTAAAATTAAATTTTAAATATTATAATTTAAATATAACGCAATAAGAATTCTTTAAGACATTTTAAAAAATTAAGTCATGATTACAATAAAGAATGCTGTCACTTAGTCAAAATGCTGTCTTGCATAGAGGGCAAAATTTAATGATTTATATTACAGAATTATAAAATAAGTTGTTAATAATTAAGTATTTCATTGTTTTTTAACAATAATTTTAACCATATAAATTTTCAGGCCATAAATTATATATATTTAGTAAATATTGTTAGAGTATATATATTTTAATAAAAGTCATTCGTATAAAAATTTTTGTAAAATATTTGTCACTATGGATTGAAAGTTACGAATGTTTGAAAATGAAATGCAATATGCTAATAATCAGAAAATCATAATAAATGCACATGACTTGAAGAAGCAGCACTTTGTGAATGGCAGTAAAAATAAATATAAAGGGTTTTTGAATAGTAGACAAAAATTATATAGTAAAGTTTAAGCTGACGCTAATTATGTCGATGGAAAATAGTCTATATAATTTGTTATAAAGAACTATAAAAACAATCACCAGAATATGGAAATATACATATCATTTACATTCAGGGTGGTATAATTTCTTAAGTCGATGCAAATATATTTTCTTTATGGTATCCTAATGTAGAAACAATGCTGTTAGAGAACATGATGAATTGGAAATCCGTCAGCGGATCACGTAATGTAATATGCAATGGTATGCCAGTATCTATTTATAATATGTATTGATTTTGATGATTCTCAACATTTAACAAAGGAATAAATAAATATTATGTGTGATATATTAAGGACGATTATGATTTATATGTAAGCATTATAATATACACTTCAGCATAATGAATATACGTATTCATTAGTGGAGTTTAATTCTGACATTTCACTATTGACGTCCCAGCTAGCATATTTTGGTTTTATGTCACCTAGACATCTCTTAACTATATGAATCTCAAAAGGTCAAATGTTTATTTGTAGGGAGGGGGGACGTAATTCTTTTAACACTTCCAATCTTCCCGGCCTTTGATATATTGAAGACATCTTGAAATAACCTTTACTTATGATCTATTGATAACCTGCTCAACTGAAGTTTAAATATGAACTTGCATAAACACAGCATGTGCCACGATACAAATAGCAAATCCTGTTTAATTTTTTGTCGTTGCATATCGAAAATCTTATAATCGTTCATGGTTGATTCATAAAACATTTATTTTGTGGCAGTATGATTTGACCTGAAACTTAAATCATAAATTCGTATCATCGTAAGTTATATTATTTTTTTCTGATATTTCTGTCATACTGTTGTGTTTACTTATCCATGTGTATGGCCATATTACAGGTAAGAAATATTTGTCATATTATCTAATTCACATCTAATATACCTGGATAAGTGGTAAAATAGAATAATTATAGGTCATTTAATTGTAAAAATAAGAATCATTATATAAGAGAGTTATCAGATATTAAGTCATTATTTTCAATAAAATATTTTAAATAAGATATTTTTACTCCTGCTCATTCTATTTGATCTTTATATCACTAAATATGCTAACTATTTTCATTAAAAGTTAATTTTGTATCAGTATATTTTACTAAATACAATCATTTATAAATTTTTTTACAGAAAAGACAAGTTCAAAAAATATTGGAAGAAGTGTGTAAGAAAAAATTGAATTTGAAATCGGTGCTAAGTTTGAATGTGAATTTATTGGGATGAAATTCAAAATCTGTATGTAAATATGAATATATTATTTGTACATAAGTTTTGTGAATAAAACTGTTGACATACTGATATTTATGTTTAAAAATTCTTATTAAAACTTTAAACAAAACCCAAACAAGAACCAAACCAAATTCTAGTGTTTGCAATAGATCAATTCACTTATATTACTGATATAATATAAAATTACTCAGTGTCACATATAAAATTCAGTAATGGATTCAGGTTGTGGTGCAGCTGTCAATGTTACCTTTACAAATTTTTAAATGTTTGAAAATAAATATTATTAAAAATACTGTCAATTACGGTAAGAAAAAAATCCCCAATAGAAACCAAAATTTCTGTTGTGGTTTTTAAATCATTGCAATACATGTTTCAGTTGATTCATACTTCGATTTAAGTAAAATGATGCTATTTTATTTATTTTATACTACCATTCTTATACATATATATACATATATGTTTATATATATATATATAGATATATTTGCTGTAATTTTTCCTTTTTTAATATTTTTGTCACAAATGCAATTTTGCAATCTTCATATGAAAACACCCTCATATTCGCAGATAATTTGGCACATTTTGTTACGTTGTTTTTAATTCATAAAACGAGTATATATATTAAAATATAATTATTTTTAATATATGGTGATCATAATATACTTTACTGACTTAGTGATGCACAATTTTTAAGCAAATTTAAATTAAAGCATATATAAAAACTTTCTTCGTGCTTATTTCGTAGTAAAATTCTCATAACGATATTACATCAAAATTACTGTGAAAGGTAAGTGTCTTAAAAAATAATATATGAATATTTTAGAATAATTACAAAATTTTATATCATATTTATTATAATAAAGAGTTCTAACCGTGAGCTGAATAATGTGGGAACAATTAAAATTTCAATTACGGGAGTTACATTAAAAATAAAATTTATACTTTCTTATATTCTATTATAAAATTTTTAATCAAAGTCGTTAGGAAAATTTTATTTAACATTTTTCTAAGTAATTTATATAATTAAAAAATTAATTTTTTTTAAAAGAAAAATTCTATAAGTATTTAAATTACTTGCTCAGACTAAGAAAAAGTATAAAGCATATTCAACATCGAATTTAAACAAAGAGACATTGGTGTATTTCTAAAATAATTTTTTTTCCCTTACAACTTCTGAATAATGAGAATATTTTAATTTAAACTAGTTATATTAAAATTTATTCTAATTTTCTTTAACAGCCCTGATTATTACTCTGAATTTAATAATTGTTCTAATTTTAATTTTATTTTTATTTTTAAAATATTATTTTCTTTTACATATTTTTTTTTATTTTAATCATTAATATTAAGGAAAATTGTAAATAATTAATCGCTTTTAATCTATTATATATACACTAACCGTAATCAAATATTATATATATTTGCTAGGCTGTTAAAATTTTTCAATTCTTTTTTTATTTATTAAAATTGAGTAAATGAAAGAAATCCATTTTGTATTTATAGTCACTTAAAAAATAAACTATAAAAAATATTTTTATTATTTAATGTATTGCTGTTGCTTATTCATTTCATACGTACTTAGAAAATTTGAACAATTCATTGAATGGAGTTTGAATGTTTCATTTTATAATTTTTTCTGCAAGAAACATATTTTATTTGAAATTCGAAAAAATCAGTTAATCATATTTCAAAATTAAATTGAAAATAGAAATATTTTGAAATTTGAAAAAAAAAAAATTTTCCCCATATCACAATTATCACTTAACTTTTGTAGTTTTTTATCCCACTTGGTAGACAGCAAAATCTAAAACAAGTCCAAGAACCCGTGTGGTCTCATGGAAGAATGGAACGGCTTCTGATGTGATATAGCACCCGTAGGTAGAAGTCTGACTCAGCTTCGTGATGATGAAGAAGGAGGGGGGTGCCTTCCTGTAGGACTTTTTCAGGGAGAACTTTCTCGAATATTCATATCGTATGGCAGGAAACCCAGAAAATTCCCTCCAGGAGTCCAAACAACGAGTCAAAATGTTGAACTTTACAAACACCATCGAGTCTCCTCAGATTTTTGAAACAGTGTCTACAACAAAGCCGCCAGCAGATTGAACCTCCGCCCTAATATTTACAATTGGTGAGCTTTGCCACTGAGACCGGATTTAGGCACTAATTTTTTTCTTAAATAATAAGAATAATTTTTCTGGATAATATGTATATGTAGGATAATATGTTTCTGGTTTATAAACTTAGCAGATCTAACAGGCCTCAATAAACTAATCTGTTAATCATCTGTAATAACAATCTGTTAATCCTCATTAAATCAATTCTGTTAGGCCTCAATAAATTACACATTCCAAGACATGCCCTTTCCAATATTGTTATAGAGAATCGACATCGTGGTATTTTTTCAATGAATTGTGAACTGTAAATACGAATACACTAGCAAAGCAATCGTCATAAAGTATTGCTTTTGTGTAAAACCAATTTTCTCAAAATTTAAAATATTCTCTTCCGAAATCAAAATCACATTAGGTCGTTTTGGATATAAATATGAATACCAAATATGAAACAAATATAATTCGTTTTTGAAAGAGTTTAGATGTCATACAAGCAAATAACTTGAGTAAAAAGTGTACGAGTAAGCATCGTTTAAAAAAAAAATTCAGTTCTTCAGTCAGGTTTGGAAGTCTAAATTAAATTATGTGTTTGTTATTTGCCACGGTATTTCTTGGAAAACAAATTTGATTCCATTTGATCTAGTTGGAATCATAACTGTTTCTTTGAATTGGAGGAAATTCTTTCAAATAAAGTGAAGAATATTTTATCAAAAGTAAAAAAACATTGTTGTTACACAAACCACGTATAGATAACCACGTAACCACGTAAGAAGTATAAATGCATTTTTCTGAGATATGATCATAGAATATAAATTGATAAGTTTGAAGTGATGAAGAAATTTATAAACTTGACTGGGAAAATATATTTAAATTACAAGAAAAATTTTAAGAAATGATATAAATTTGTTGATTAAAAATAATATAAATTTATTGAATGGTATACATAAATATATCTTTTTCACTATTTTCATTATTTTGATAAGCAAAATAAGTTAAAAAGGAAACATGTAACTTTTTTGTATATATTTTTAGGAGGGGGGAAGTAGTTATTAATAGTACATATTTTTTTATTAATTTCATTAAAATTACTTAATGTTAATGTCAACATTCAAATACTTTTCTTTAATTTTTATTTCATATTATTCTTAGAATTTTTTTGAAAAACATCGATATTTCGGTATATTCAATAACAATATTTTCGTAATTTGCAAACATGAGTAAATTTCTGTTCAAAATCTTTTTTTTTAAATATCTTCAATATTTTTGTAAGTTAGTAAGAGGCATTGATTAACTTAGATCTCATTTACATTTTAAAGTTTTATACTCTTTTAATGATAATATTCTTCGATATAATTCATATTGGAATATTACATTGCAAATAATTTCACATTATAATGTCAACCCTTAATTTCTCTCAAAATATTACTTGGGAGTAATTTAAAATAATACGAATTTGAAAAAAAAGTAATGAAAATTAGTATACACTAATAAATCAACAACTGCCAGGTTTGGTTTGGCTTGTAGCTCTACGATAATTGTTTGCACAATTTAGGCTAATTAGACCGGGAACTACAGTTTAGCGTGAATTCCGAACCACTAACAAACATCCATGTCACCACCAGGATTTATATCTAAAATGCCAAAGCCCAGATCACTAGCCAATTGGTCATCAGGCCTCAACAACAACAAGGAGATCATTAAAAAAATGCGAATAAAGCTAAATTTTATTAAAGCATAAAAGCATATAAATTAACAGTTTACAAACTATGATGATGCCCCATGTTTTATTTTCCAAAATAAATTCAAAGTTATCTTGTTGTTTGCTTTGCATGGTGTCCAGCTGCTCACAGATCATACATTCAAAACTCTGTATTTTTAATGTTTAAAAAGAACAAACAATTTAATGTGCTGCCAGTACCTAGCTTAAATGCATATTTTTATTCTACTTTCAACAGATTTCTATAAATTTGTGAGAAAAACCTTTCAGATCGTTCAAGCAAGCTCACTTTGTGAATTAGTTTTCCTGCAGAATTGAATCAAATATGCGGTTTTATTGATAATTTTAATTTACATACAAATTTAATTTAGTTTACACATATATATATATATACACTCAAGGAAAACATAATGATGACCGCCTACATTTTGTAATGAACTCATACTGATGACGGAAGGCACGTGATCGGGTGGAAGTGGTATTTAACTGTTATTAAGTGGTGGTATTAATCCATGCCAAGGCGGGTTGAAGCTGTGTTGCGCAAAGGTGGGCCAACTCGTTATTGACAGGTGGTCGTAATGTTTGGTTCTTGAGTGTATATGATACAATAATTGATTTTTGAATGAAAACGATAGAAACGTATAATTATTATTAAGTAAGAAATAAACACTTTACAAAACAATATCATACTTTTATAATTAAAACTTAATGTAATATTTTTAATTTAATATCAAAGACTAATAGTTTATTTATATTAGGTCACAAATTAATTAAATAATAAATCATAATTTTTATTTGTTCAAGAATATTGTATTTGGCTGTCATAAAAAGTAATTTCGTATTTCATTATGTAATTACATTGTAGAAACCAATGGTTGAATAAATTTTCAGCATAGTCATTAAACATTGTATTTTGTTAAGGATGGAATAAAGAAACTACAGTTAGTAATTAAAAAACAAAGAAATTTAGGATATATAATATATATTGTTTATTGTTTTACATATGTTAAGCTATATAACTTAACATACGTCATACAATTCTATGTATTTTATTATACCCCAATATCTATAACGACGTTGCCGACAAAATGAACATGAAATTACAGTTTAGAAATATTGCGGTTGTAGATGAGTTTTTCTTTACAATTCCAACGGACAAATCTAATATGTTCAGAACTCTCTTTATTTTCCTTTTGCCCATACAGCGTTTCGGACTTGGAGTTTCAAAGAACTTTATTGAACGTGCCCTCACCTTAAGCTGCATTTTGCTCATGCATGACAGCTGCATGAAAGATGTATTTAAAGTGAGTGGTGGGGGAAGAAAAAGCGTTAGGGGAAAATTACTGAAAATGATTTTTCCCTTTCCATCTAGAGAAATAAAAATCGAGTAAAGTGTATTAAATGTTGAAAATATCGGTTGTGTAATACAAAACTGAGATCAATGATTTTATAAAAATTGGCTGAAGTTTTTTTTTCTTTAGTAAAATATTATATTTAAAAGTATGGAAAAAATTTTCAGTTGTAAACCGGTATTATACTATGATTAGGTTTTACAATTAATGCAATTTAAATTGAAAATTATTCAATCGTTTTATTTTTTTCTAGTGCTTTTAAATTAAAATTTTAACTATTACATATATTGAATTTTATTCTATTTTAATGTGATTCTTGAATAAAGGATATAAAAACTCATGCTCCCATTAATTAAAAATTTTATTTATTTATAAGAACTTTAGATATATATATATAAAAACTTAAGTATTAAGTTTGCTAATTAGTAATTTTAAAATACCGAAACAGTATGGATATATTTTTATAAATATTTACGAATAATATTATTTTATTATTATGTTTATTATATTATTTACATTTGGATAAAAATGTTAAAAAATGCTCATAAAATATGTTTATTTTTAACTTATTAATATAACTACAGAATAGCTATATAAAATGAGTATCAGTGAATATTAGAATAACGATAAATATTTTTCTATTCTTACAAAATATCTTTTAAAATAGTGAAATACATAATTATCTATACATTTTTTTTTGCTCCCATGATATTTTCCTTGGGTGTAGTTTAATTTGTGACGGAAAATATTTTAGTGCAATTTTACTTAAAACAATGTTGAAATGAATCAGATTTTAAAAATCATCTATCTTACATTATAAGTATAAAATCTTAAAATCATATATATATATATATATATGTGTGTGTGTGTGTGTGTGTGTATGTGTGTATGTGTGTGTGTGTGTGTGTGTGATAAACCAAAGATAAGAAATATGGGGAGATTAAATTATCCTCAGCAATTGCAAAATTATTTCATACATCGAAGGTAAAGGAGTAAAGTCCAAATCAAAATTAAAATCGTCATGATCCGATTATGACATAGGAAAAATTAAAATTAAATTTCCTATTACGATTAGATTATAAATGCTTTAGAGTAGTTTTTTTAATTAAGAAGTGATTAAAAAATTAACGTTCTTCACTTTTCAAATTAAGTTGATAATTTCACATTTATGATTTATAATTTTTATATGATACTTTTAATTAATTTACTAACAGTAATTTGCAATGACATAGTACATTTTATTATTGTTAACCTGAAACACTTTTAAAAATTATTATAATATATATGAAAACAGTAACATTTTTAAGTTTAATTAAACTTTCTCATGATTTTATTTATTTGTTTTTGTCTTATATTCATGTGGAATTCAAAAATAAAATTCATAAAACTGACCAAAAGGCATTTCATCCATTTTTCTCTAATTTATATGCTTTTTTGTTTAGTTCCCCTGAATTCATAAATGTTTGACAAATAACTACAAAAATAAGTATAGAATGCAATTTATTCCAACCCCAACAAATGAACTTTTTTTTTTAATGATCTGTGAATTTAATGTATTTAATTTAAATTAATTTCCTTCTAGTGAAAGTAAAAGACGCACAGAAATGTAGATTAAATTAAATGTAATGTGAATTTATTGCAAATAAAATGCAATAATAATGTTGGTAATTTTGAATTAATTTAACTTTTGTTAAATCATTGTAACCCAAAAGCTACATAAAGTAGTAAGTTTTAAACTATTTTGCATATATAAACGCTATCAGCCACATATGAATTGTCATTATATACTTCCATTTACATTAATACTAATTAAAAGTTATTAAAAATGCTATTTCATGAAATTTTGTTTACAATTTATTTTTTTTACCTTTACACATTTACTATCATTATGGTATCCTTTTATTCAGCCTCATAAAGCACCTCTACTCTTTTAATCCATCTTATACATCCATACTTAACTATTCATCATTCTAACGACTAAAAACTACACATAAAAATTACACTATAAAAACTTAAAAAACTAAACCATAATTTAACCATACAAGAAAATAATGTAATGTAATAATAATATCCATACAATAAATTAATGTAATGTAATGTAATGTAATAATAACCATACAAGAAAATAATGTTGATTAATTTTGAATTGCATCAACTTTATTAGTTCATTACAACAGTAGAGTTACACAAAAAGCAGCAGATTTTAAATAATTCTGTATACAAATGAAAGTTATAAACCACATATGAATTTTATTATCGATTTTCATTTTTAAATTAATACTAATTAAAAATTAATGAAATTTTTAAATTCTTTACACATTTACTCTCATTATGGTATCCTTTTATTCAGCCTCTTAAAGACTATCATACTTCTTTACATCCATACTTAACTATTCATCAAATTATAGCAACTACATAAAAACTACACCATACTTAGCAAGTGCGCAACACTGGAAAGTGGCATGTCTCTCATTTGATACCTTGAAGGGTTTGCTTGTAAAACGCATCAACTCACTTTTATTTTCCTTATTTCTTACAACAGTGGGGAAATTTATGATTCGTTTCTTGAGAAAAGGATGTAACACATTTAGGAACAAATTGAAGATAGCTCTGGGGAGCAAGAATCACCAACAGGAGGGGAAAATATACAAGACATAAGAATAACATAACCACCATTGTTAGATTATAAAGAAAGTTTTCATCACCATTTTTCCCTCCCTCTTCAAGAATGTTAAAGGGAAGATAATGCTGGCTTTATTACAATTTTTTTAAGAATGCAATTCATAATAATTCAGAATTTTCTTTTTTAGTACTGTTATATTAATTTTATGTATTTATAGTTTATTTGAAAAACTATTTTTGACTATTTACAGCAATATTGTGTATATAATATGATAATATAAAAAAGTTGACAAAAATCTGTATTTCATTTTCATCAGGATTTTAATCTATTTTTTGGTATATGTTGCAAATATTGTTTATGTTTTTAAAGGAGATAATTTAAAACCTTCAAGAATTTTGGTGGTGATTTGTGTTATTAATTAGTTATTATATAGGGGAAAAACATGGAAGCAAAGACAATTGATGTCCAATTATTCATGTAATGTATCACTTATCGGAATTTTACCCCAAATTCTCATCCTTTTTTGTAAACAAATTTAGATATCCCTGATATCATAAGAAAATGAAATTCTGATCACTCCTTCACTGTTATTAATTTACATGTTGCTTTTACTTCTTTAATTACGCTCAAATATTTGATAACTTTCAAATTATAAAATTGTTTTCATAAAAAAAACTAGATTAAAAAAACATCTTTGAACATTTTTTCACTCATTTGTTCAAACTTTTAACAAATTGGTACTTTAAAAAAATATAGCATAAAAAGAAGTGTACTTCATTTTATTTATAAACGATACTATGAATATATAATATTAAGGAAGAGTGCTTTTTTAATCATATAACATAAAATATTACAAAAAAAAAGGACAATTAATTTTAACCTAATATTAAAATAATGTCACATTTTTGAAAACATTATTTCTTTAAAAATTATTTAACTATCCAAAAAGCATAATTTAAAACAATTAAAAAATTTGTCAAAAAATATATGTTATATTATAATGTTTAAAATGTTGTTTTATATTGTTAACAGATGTAGAAAAATGTTTTTCTCCAATTCAAAAGTTTTTAAAGAATGATTTTCTAAGAAATTCCTTTGAGTTTTTATTTTTCTAAATTACGTTTAAGCAATGAGATATAAAACATTGGATTATCGGTTTGATTTATTATTAATATTAATATCTTATTTTGTTAAATAAAAAATGAATATTAAAAATAAATTACTTTTACTATTAATGTCCAGATTACTGAATATATTATTTTTAATGTAAGAAAATACGTTTAATATGATACATTATGCAAAATGTTAGGTAATGTAAGATAAGACTGTAAGATAAAGCAGCCTTCGTAATATATGTTTTACATTTAAATTTGCTTCATTTACTAGCTAAATAATTGTTCAATAACTCTAATAAAAATACAAGAATTTGTAAGTACTAGTCTAAGATAATTTTTACAGTTACTCAGTGTGTATAAGTAACTAGAAAGAGCCTTTTGGTATTTTAAATTAAAAATGTTACAATAATTTTCAAAAATTTATATTAATAAAAGTGCCTAATTTCTCACATTTAATTTTTTAAACCATTTATATTTTATTTTCTTCGACAAAAATTTACTTTAATTTTAAATTATTCGTTAAATTAAATTTTACTTTCATTGAAATATCTTTGAAATCAACTTAATGTATTCAGACAAAACGTAAAACGAATTCAGAACAAGAACATCATTAATTTTGTATTACTGAAACATCATGCTTTTCACACTAAAGTTTTTAAAAACATCATAAGTTTGTCACCACGACGTATCAAAATACTAACAATATTTAATAATTAAATAATAACTTTTTTTTATTTTCATAATTTATAAAGATAAAAAAAATATGATTTCTCATTTTATATATGATATTCAATTATTAGTACATTATTTATCTTATGGTATTATTGATATTTTTCTCCTATACTTCTTTTCATTAAAGTTAAGTTAAAAATATTTTTTTTTTCTTATTTTAAATAGCGAAAGAAAAATTGTAAAAAAATAAATCATTAACACTTATTTGTGAATCCAGCATGATATTTATCTAAAGGCATCTTTCCGTACGAAAATTTTCACCAAACAAAGAAAAAAACAATTTATATAACAATCAGGTAGTTCCATAATTCACTAGACGAGTGCTTATGTCTGTAAAAATGCTTTTACAGATATTAAACACGGCAAAAAACAAACAAAGTAATGTCTAAAGATTAAAAATAAGATAGTGAGTATGGTTTAATCAAGAAGGATTTCTTATAAAAGCGTAATGGTTTTGTTCGTAAAATGTGTGTAAGAAAACAAATAATAAAAAGTTTTTTCCCGATAAAAGAGATTAAAAAAAGAATGGTGATCCCTTTGAGGATATAAAAAATAAATGAAATGTTTCTTCAATTTTTTTTCCTAACACATAGAAAAACAAATTAAGATCAATTTTAAAGATCTCTACTTTAACACACGCCGTTTATGGATTATATTGAGCAACACTATAAAAGTAAGCCTAAATAAATTGCTTTGAAATAACTTATCGTCTTAAAATAAATTTTAATCTGTTATTATAAATTATTTTTATAAAGTTCCATTATCTATTATTCTAAAGTTCCTCATAAATAACAACACAAATATTTAACTACGTAAACTGCTCAGACTCTTTATTATAAATTAAGAAAAATTTAAAATATGTTAATTTAAAAAATTTAATTACCAGAAGTTGTTGTTAATATTTGGAAGCTTGCCAAGAGAGGTAATTTTTATAATGTGAACAAAAAGGATGATATGTGTTTATGGACTTTACTATAAGAGAAGTTGTTTACTCATAATTAATTTCTTTTTCAAGTTAAATTTATATTTTTATAGGAATTTAAGATTATATCTCAAAACATACGCTAGCAAATTTAAAAAAAATAATATATGAAAAAGCAATTATTATTAATAATATTTGTAATGCAAAACAGACCATAGAAAATAGATCTAAACAAATATTAAGAGACAAAGTCGAATAAACATGTTATACTTGTAAATAACATTTCTAAATAAGACATGGTAGCTAAAAAAAGTTTGTTTTTTGCATTTAGAAATTATAGAGGAATCGGTAGGATGTTTTGAATGTAGATGATCAAATAATAGTTAAGTAATAATGTTTATTTGAAATCTAAATGAATATTCTGTTAAATCAAAAGAAAAATACATATATCAATAGGCATGCAAAATGAGATATTTATTAATGCAGTATTTAATAACGAATATCACGGAAATTTTAATCATTTATTATATGAATCTATTAATAAGTTGTTCTTCTTTAATTAATAAGCCTCATCAAGTACCTCAAATATGGGGATATTTCATTATACATCGAAAAATCATACTTTTTTACAATATTTCAAATATTTAAATTTAGGTTAGAACATATCTAGTGCAAGAAATACTTAAGCTAATCATTTGCAAAAACATTTCAAAGAAACATGATCATCATTTAATCATTTATACTTTTGAAAAATAGCAATGAAATCGTATTTTGAAATAATGCAAAATTAATATTATTGTAAATGCACATTAATAAATGAAATATTTAACTAGTTTGGTTCAATGAAAATCTAAATCTTTGTGGTTATACGTAAAATAATCCTTATTGCTAGTCATTAAAATTAATTACTAGTCATTACTAATATTACTAACCATTAAAAAATATTTTTTCTCTTGATTGTTTTTTTGAAATCATATTTTACATTGCAGATGCATTAGTGGAGGATAGCCATCTGTGGATTATAGATTTAGGCAAAAAATATATATCAAAACTGATAAAACTCTGAAAATTAACACAAACATGCAAACAAACAAATTGAAAAGGTTGATAAAATTTGACTGACAAATAACACAAATAAAAATTATTTGTTATTGAATACTAAAACTAGTATAATTAATTTCTATGTGCATTTTTGAAGGAGGTAAATACTTTTTTTAATATGGAGTAGGAAGTGAATACCAAAGTAAACTGAATGTTTACACCATGATCTTGATGTAATATTTGAAAAGTAGGAAAATAGATGTAGCCAACTATCTATGGCTGATTACATGCTTCTTTGATGATAAATACCGTTAGGTAAATTAAGGATACTGATATATCCCTGATAATTAAATTGCTATAAGCCATATAACAAGTTACTTACCAAACTTGGTAAAATATTTTAGTTCATATTTAAAAGAAGTCTATTCTTGTAGAAAATTTTTAAATTTTTTTAAATGAATATCAAATGAATTTTTTAAACTGCGTATTTTTTTTATTACAATTCCATTACACTCAATTCTTAGCTTTTCTGTATATTATTTTTGTTTTTATTAAAATCTTGTTACTGTAATTAATTTATGATTTATTATATTTTAAATTTGAAAATAAATAGAATTTTAAATACTCTTTGATATTATTATTTTAATTGGGTTTTGGGATTTAAAATCAGAATTATTTTTTTATTTAAAAGTCATTGATTATCCTATATTTCTCTAACTTCTTGGTATATAGCATTACATGGTATACCATATTGTAGCATTTTCTCACGAGGAAAGATTTGGCATTCATTCCCAGGAGAGAGGAATGTATGTTATTTGAAAAATATATAATGTGGAACCCATCACTCAAATTTGACAGCATACAGCTTTTATTGTGCGTAGTTATATTACATGAAATTAGGGTTTTGTACTAATAGGGATAACTTGTCACTCAAATATATGTTAGCAGATATTAGGTATTATGTCTAAATAAACTCAGGATATTAGTGAAGTCTATTCGGCATTCACAAGTCAGAAACACCAATTACAGATTGAATATCAAACCAATTGAAGATGTATCATGAGTTGTTCCATCGTGTTGGTTATAGACCACGAGTTGAGAAATGTCTATTCCAATAGGCAGTGAGTGAAACTGACGCCACCCCCTTGCCGGACTTGTCTAAAAAGAAGATTTTTGGTGAAGAAGGGAGAGTTCTGCGACGAGTCGACCAGAAGTGGTTTTTTTTTTCCTTTTCTGAAGGGACCGCGCGGTAAATTTTTAGTATGTTTGCAAATTGAGCCCCTTTATTTCGTGTATCACGCAGCGTGATAATTGAGGTCTACCGCAGAGCAGTGCTTTTAGATTCGTCATACACTCGAGAACTCTGAAAGTCCTCGTCCTTGGAGAGTGAACTGCACTGCACTGTGAATCAAATTATCTTTAACTTAATTTTTGTAAATAGTGTTCTGTATATATGCATATAATGCTTGTGAATAAAAATTGTGGGTTTGCATAAACCTGAAAGTGGTACTCTTCTTGAAGCCGTTATATGTCTAGTATAGGCCGATAAGTTACTATTTAACAATGTAATCTCACATAGTGTGGCTTTCATGTTTAATTAACATTTAAGAAATCTATTTCTTACATATTTTTAATATTAAAGATTTTTCATCATAAGTGTACAGATATAATAAATAATTGAATCATATAATAGTTTCCTTCATTAGGGTTTTATGCCTTGATCGGGATTATAATAAATTTGGCTAAAAATAATGTTAAATTGTACATGAAGTCGTAATTTGATGAATTCAATAACAAATCTCTTAAGACAGAATAACAGACAAAAACATGTTAGTGATCTTTTAAAATACTTAAGCAATATTTTAGGCAACATAATAATATAAAATCTCTTTTTTAATAATGGTATATATCTATATTAATTATAATTTTTTTTGTGATTATTTGATTTTTTCTCATTATTTTATTATTATTTGGATTTATTTTTAAAAACAAATCATTTATAATTTTTATTTCAAGATTTTTTCTATTTATTTAATCTAATCGTGATATGGATCGCTACTTTTTCACTGCAATTTTAGTTGCATTATTACATGAAAGAAAATAATTAATTAACTATATTATATTTAGTTTGCTATATATAATTTGGCAATTAAAATTGCTAGTATTAAAATTTCATTACAATAGATATTTTATTAAAAACTATTTTAACATTTAATATTATCATAATCCATAACTACTTCAAACATTGTTTATATTATTAGAAAAATTACTCAATGCAGTAAACATGCAAACAATGTTAAGATAATTTAATTACGCTAATTAGTTAATCTAGCACAAAAATGTTTTGTAATTTATAACCATGTAAATTAAATTAATGGTTTGTTAATTATTTGGTTATTTTTTCTTTATGATAAAAAATATATATATCCATATTCCATTATAAATGTATATATCCAATATGTATATCCATCCATTATATATATATATATATATATATATATATCCAACATAAATTTTTTCTTAAATGGCTTTTGAAGTAGTCATGTTTCTTATGATATATTCCCATACAAGATTTGATATAATATTTTGTATTTTTTTCCATCTTTTATTTATCAGAAAATAAAAAAAAATAAAAAACAATATAAAAACAAATCTTTTACACTTTTATTTCAAACAATTTATTTATTTAATTCTATTTGATATGGGACGTTATTTTTCCTGTCCAATCTTAGTTGCATTATTACATGAAACAAAATAATTAACTATACTGTATTTAATTTAGTAAGCATATAATTTTGGGCAAATAAAATTGCGAATATTAAAAATTTCATTAAGCAATAGGTATTCTTATTAAAAACTATTTTAACTATTACTATTAGCTATTATACATCTGATATCAAACATTGCTTAAAATATTAGAAAAAAATTACCCAATTAGTTAATCAGGTAAACAACGTTAAAATAAATTTAAAATAATTTATTAGCTAATTAGTTATTCTAAAACAAAAAAAAGTTTTACAATGGATACCTCTTAATATCGTGTCGGCCCTCCTTTCGCCCGGCGAAGTGCAGCAACTCGACGTGGCATGGACTCAACAAGTCGTTGGAAGTCTTCTGCAGGAATATTGAGCCATGCTGTCTCGATAGACGTCCATAATTGTGAAAGCGTTGATGGTGCAGGATTTTGGGCACGAACAGACCTCTCGATGATGTCCCATAAATGCTCGATGGGATTCATGTCGGGCGATCTAGGTGGCCAGATCATTCGTTGGAATTGTCCAGAATGTTCTTCAAACCAATCGCGAACAGTTGTGGCCCGGTGACATGGCGCATTGTCATCCATAAAAATCCATCGTTGTTTGGGTACATGAAGTCCATGAATGGCTGCAAGTGATCTCCAAGTAGCTGAACATAAGCATTTCCAGTCAATGTTCGGTCCAGTCGCACCAGAGGACCAAGTCCATGCCATGAAAAAACAGCCCACACCATTACGGAGCCACCACCAGCTTGAACAGTGCCTTGCTGACAGTTTGGGTCCATGGCTTCGTGGGGTCTGCGCCACACTCGAACCCTACCATCAGCTCTTACCAACTGAAATCGTGACTCATCGGACCAGGCCACGGTTTTCCATTCATCTAGGGACCAACCGATATGCTCACGTGCCCACGAGAGTCGCTGCAAGCGATGTCGTTCTGTCAGTAAAGGCACTCGAGTCGGTCTTCTGCTGGAATAGCCCAAGAAAGCCAAATTTCTCCGCACAGTTCTAACAGACAAGTCCCTTGTACGTCCCACATTGATTTCTGCGGTTATTTGACGCAGTGTTGCTTGTCTGTTAGAATTTACGACTCTTTGCAGACGTCGCCGGTCTCGGTCGTTAAGTGCAGGCGGTCGACCACTGCGCTGTCCATGGTGGATGTTATGCCTGAAATTTCATACTCTCGGCACACTCTTGACACAGTGGATCTGGGAATGTTGAATTCCCTAACGATTTCCGAAATGGCATGACCCATGCGTCTAGCTCCAACTAACATTCCGCGTTCAAAGTCTGTTAATTCCGTCGTGCGGTCATCATCACGTCAAAACCTCTTCACATGAATAACTTGAACAGAAATGAAAGCTCATATTGCTAGCCCATGACTTTTGTTACTTCAGTGTAGTTGCATTATTACATAAAAGACAAAATAATTAACTATACTGTATTTAATTTGGTAAGTATCTAATTTGGTAAATAAAATTTCCAGTATTTAAACTTTTTTAAGCAATAGTATTCTTATTAAAACTATTTTTAACTATTAATATTAGCTATAAATCATAAATAATTTCAAACATTGCTTAATATACTATAAAAAATACCCAATTCAGTAATCAGGTAAACAATGTTAAAATAAATTTAAAATCGTTTATTAGCTAATTAATTCCTAAAACAAAAATATATTTTACAGTTTATTACTCTAAGAATTAATTTTTATTCTTTATTATAAAAATGGCTTATCCATATTACATTATGAATTTTATATATGTAATATATATATCCATTATAAATTTTTCTTAAATGGCGTTTGAAGCAGTTATTTTTCTCTATGATATATCTCCCATATCAAAATTTGTTATATAATATTTTATATTTTTTACATCTTTTATATACCAGAAAATAAAAAAAAATATATAAAAAAAGTCTTTTACACTTTTTATTAAAAATAATTGATTTATTTAATTGAGTTTTGATATGAATCTGCTTATTGCATTTTTTTAAAATAGCTATACTACTGTAGTTTGCAAATAAAATATTACATGAAATAAAATAATTAACTATACTACATTTAAATTGGTAAATTAAATTTCAAACATTAAAATATTAGAAAGATTACCTAGTTCAGTAAATATTGTTAATAAAACTTTTTAAATATTAATTAGTTAGCATTAATCTAATACAAAAACATTTTGCAAGCATAGTTTAAAATATTATTCCATTAGACAATTACCCAATTCAAAAATAAACAGGCAAATATTATTAAAATTAATTTTAAAATTACTAATTAGCTTATTAGTTAAATTAATTAGTAAAATAATATTTTGCAATTTATAATTATAAATCAATTAGTATCCTTTATTATAAAAATATATATCCATATACCATGATACATTTTATGTATCCAATATAAATTTTTTTAAATGGCTTTTGAAGCAGTCATTTTTCTCTATGATATATCTCCCATATCAAGATTTGTTATATAATATTCTGTATTTTTTTCCATCTTTTATATATCAGAAAATAAAAACAGAAACAAAATTAAAAACTAAAATTAATCCTTCCAGGCCATTAATCTTCTGTTACCATCAAAGCATCTTCTATTTCATCAGTGAAGCACTAAAGAAGAGTGGAACAAAGCTCTAGTCAAAGATCAATTAGTTACCTTAAAAAGAAACGGATCCATCTTTGCGTCACAGAAGAAAAACAAACAATACTAGGGAAAATTTAGATTGAAAAGAATAAATTGCATCAAGAAGCCTTTTTTTTATATTCATGGCTCTTCTCGTGTGTTTCGGAAGGAAATTACAAGAAGTTCATACTGAAAATGATCGAAAAACCTTTTTAGTTTTCGGCTGCCTTGAAAAAAACCCTTAAGTAGTTAAAACAATAATAAAAAATCCCCACTTGAGTTCTTTAAAACGTAACATAGCTTTTAAGAATGACTTACATCAGTGTAAATTGTCATACATTTTCACTCTTAAAAGCTTTTAAGAATTTTATACTTACTTTTATACTTTATTTTTATTTTAAATCTTTTCAGAAAAAAAAAGACAGATTTCAGTTGTATAAGAAATACAAAGATGCCACTCATCCTAGCTTTGTGTTTTTTTTTATCCATCGAATTATCAAAGCAAACTGAAAAAGATGTCACCTTAAAAATCACCAAGAACTGAGATCGATTTATTCCTTAGCCGACAAAGAGGTGACTGCGTTCAGTTCGCCTTCAAGTCACAAATTAAGGAAGATTAAATACTACAGAAAAAATATTTACATAAATCTGCGTTTTTTAAATTTTCTGTAAAGTGTATTTATTTATCCTTTGGGTGACACTTTTTAGAAGATATTATTTTTTTTTTTTTGCTAATGACTACTGAATTTTTTTTTCAATTGATAACATCATTTTGAAAGAATAGATAATGCATGTATTGTTTTGCAATGAAATAAGAAAATGTATATTTAATGGTATCTTTTTACTGATACCAATACTGTTATGTTTTTATACTTTACTTCTCAAATCTTTAATTTTCTTTTAGGTTTTAAATTTTACTGATGATACACTGTAAAACGTATATCTTAAAACAATTTTACATACAATAATAATTTAATAATTTTATTTTATATTATTTATGAATAATAAAATTTTATAATTATTTATTTTTTCATTATTGAATTTTATCTTGTAGTTATAAAATTACAATATTTATTGGATACTGAAATACTTATGGTTAATCGAATGTAAATCAAGTACATATAAGGGTTTTTATTTATTTATTATTTTTTTTTCATATTTCCAATGTCAGATTATGAACAGTTACAGCAAAAAAAGAACAACGAGAAAAGCAAAAAAAAAAAAAAAACATGCAACAACAGCAAATACAACAAAACATGCTGAAACAGAGTTCATTAATCTAACCATAATGCCAAGTTGCAGATCTTTTAGCCACTAAAAAGTGTTTAAGTTGCTACCTTGGGGGGTAGATCTTCTGCGCACCCAGTACATAGAAGTTGGCACACAGCATAAAATTCATTTTTATACTTTAAAATGCATTAAAAACAGGAGGAATATAACCTATATTTTGTTTGGTAAATTCAAATACATTTAAACAGAACAAATAAATAGAAAGGTTATTATTAAAATGATTTTGAAAAATATATTTATCATTAATTGCTCTATATTTCATTCCAATAGTTCTAATTTATAATTCATTTTCAGTAAATATTTTCAAAAAAATATTTGCACAAATCTTAAAAGTCTCCTTAAAAAAAATACTTTCAAAAACTTAAATCGATTTATTCCTTAGCTGATAAAGAGGGGACTTCGTCTGTTCACCTTCAAGTCACAAATTAAGGGGAAGATTAATTACTAAAGAAAAAAAAATATTTATAAATCTACACGTTTTTAAGTTTTTCTGTAAGGGTATATTATTTATCCTTTGGGTGACACTTTTTAAGTTATTGTTTTTCTTGCTAATGACTTCTGAAAATCACTTTTTTCAGTGGTAACATCATTTTTGAAACAATATATAATACTGGAATTGTTTTTTGCAATGAAATTAGAAAATGGAAATTTAATGGTATGTTTTACTAATGCATTGTAAATCTTTTGTTTTTAAATTTTTAAATTTTTCACTGTGATACACTACAAAGCTTTTATCTTAAAACTATTGCACGTATACAAAATAATTTTACTATTGTATATTTTATTAAATTAAACAAAATAATAAATATTATTATTCTGCAAATGTAAAAAAAAAGATATTTTCCCATTTTCAAAAAGTTTTATCTCAAGGAATTATAAATTGTACCAAATATTTACTTGAAATATATTTAGTAAAATAAAGTATATAAATTAAGTAAATTAGTATCAAATATGAAGTAATTAATACATTATTAATAATTATTAAAATATTGTTAAGTAATTAATTTATACGTAATAATTTTGCTATAATATATTTAAATATTGTTATGCTACAAACGAAAATTTTTTTTTTCTAATATAAAGTTTTATCTTTGAATTTTAATTTCTGCAAATATTTACTTGAAATATATTTAACGAAGTGATATATAAGTTAGAAACATTAGAATGAAATACAGAATAATTAACATAAAAATGTTTTAGATAAATTTATTTTAATTAAAAACGATAAAATAACTAAATTTCTAGTTATGTTATAAGGTTCAAATGTACTTTGAATTTACTAAGCAATAAATTTACGTTATACTCTCAATATTTTAATGCATTTAAAGTAAAAAAAAAAAGATATAGAATTCTTATACAGAGTATAATTATTAGATTTATATGCTATAAATCATAAGAAGTTTTCAGTATTCAACAAATATTACAATTTCTGCTTTACAAAATAAAAAAAAAATAAAAAAGGTTAATTTAATATCCAAATCTGATAGTAAAATATCTAAATGACTGAATAATATTTTTTAAGCACAGCATTTTAATATTTACATTTTTTAATTCAGTTTTTTTCATTAAAAATAAATAATTTAATATGTGTTTTTGCTTTAACAAAAGGAATTGAATTAACTACTGCATTTTGTTGTTTAAATATTAAATGATACAATCTGAACAGCAGTTTTGTGTTATAATTAAATAATAATATATAAAATATAATAATATTATATTTAATGCAGCATATATAAGTTTATATAGAAATATTCATGAAAAATTGATTTGTTTCATCTCTTACATCAATATGGTAATTTGAATTATTCATTAAGTAACGGATGTAAAATTCTAGAAATGCAGTTCTTTTTATTTTTCGTTTAATATAGGAAAAACGTGCATTGAAGTTGGATGATTATGTCTTCATATTTATGTCAATATGCTTCATTTTAATGCAATATCATGGTAATAAAAACAGAGTGAGTCTGTCTATATTTCCTAACTTACTTTTATCCGTTTTGCAAGAATTTATTTTTATATTCGGCTAAAAATGGGTCCAAACATAAGCATCCAACCTTTTTTAGCTTTAATGAGGAATCTTATGAAGCCTATTTACTACAACGATAACAGTTTTAAGTTGACATTCCCAAACATAATGAGGTTACCTTGTTTATTTCCATCATAATCTGAGATCAAATTGCTTTTTTATGTAACCAGTTTGTGGAACACAGGATCAAATTTGCAAAGCTGATTTGATTAGATATAAAAGTTACTAAAAGATTGTAGTCATAAGTTTTCTACATGTTCTTGCAATAAAATTTATGTGTAATTATCTGACTACTCTGATATTTACCCCATTTGCCTGGTAAAATTGCAGACATAGTCTACCTTATATTTTTTGTTTGCTTTCTTGCTTTTTTATTTTATAGAAAAAATGCATTTATATTATTAAAGACATATAATAACATCAGATGAGTTTCGAGATTTATGTTACTATGTAGTTAATGCACAATTAATAACAATAATTAATTTATATGGCTAAATATTATGTTTGTCAATGTTATGTTGTTAATGATGTCAATGTTTTATCCCAGAACTATGAATGTTATACATATTTCAAGATTTTAAAAGTCTGCTGTTTCTTATGCGCAATACTGGTAATAAAAAATGTCTTATTTATAATGACTTATTTTATGTCTTATTTAGAATGACATAATAAATTATCAATAAAAACATGCTAAGCATGAATTTTAAATTGAAGTAGTTTTGGGGAATTTCGCTGCAGGTTTTATGATTTCAGAAGAATCAAGTATTTTATAAATATTCACAGTACTAATATTTTCTTTAATTGAAGCATAAGCTGTCAGAAAACTAACTTAACGATATACATGTTAATAGTTCAGAATAACTTAATTTCCATATATGCTATGGATATGAAAATTACAATCATAGTACAAATATATTTACTATGTAATCTATCATATTAGCATGGCTTAAATGTTAAATTAATTATGTCACTACGTTTTGGCAATTTTGTGATTTCCAAGAAAGAATTTACAAATTTATCATTATTTGTTCAGTATATGGATTTTAAGTAAAGTTGTGTCTATTATTTTATATCAAAACAAATAAATTCTTTCACTTCAAAGAAAGCCAAAAGAGGATTTATGATTTTCACTGAAGTTTAAAACGTTGATTAATTCCATTTCAAAAGTAACTTATTTATCAATTTAGTTTGCTTTATAAGTCTCTTGTTTTACATTTCAAGAAAATTTGTATAAAACAAATTTTCTTGATAATACATCCAAACATATAATGATATTGTAATATGGGAAAGCATTAAAGTTCTAGAACATTCATTACAAGTTTTCTATCTAGGGTTGAGTTGGTAATTTGACTAAAAATCAGTTATAAAATATTTTATTTCAGAATAATTCAGAAAAGTAAACCTGATTTGTAAACTGCGTTGACAGTATTCTATATTGCATACCTTATCAATGAATCATATTTTGAAACATTTTTGACATCCTATGGAGTCTATGAGACAAAATCTGTCCTTGACAATATTTCCGTTAAGAGTCATTACTTATTTGTTTCTTATTAATATTTAATTAATTAAATATTTTTTAAAAATACATCATTTTTAGAAATATAAAATTGAATTTTTCAATTCAATTTTCAATTATAAATTTCTAAAAAAAAATAAATTCTAAATTTCTAATTCCTACTACTACATTTTTTCGCACTACTAAAAATGTTCAATTTTAAGAAATTAATTAAATTGATTGAAATTAATTTTTAATTCAATTTTCAAAATCTAGACATTTTTTAGTTAATTTATGCATAAGAATTTAATTTGACATAATAATCTTAACTATGAGTTCATAGTAAATTCATTTTAAGATATTTATGAGAAACTCTTATCAATTTGGTTATTTTTATATCTATATAAAAACATTTTTGTTCTGAATCAACATTTTATAAAAATTTCTATAGTTAAATTAACATTAAAGGACAATTAACAAATATTCTCCTCTGTTCCTATGCATTTTAAAATACATTTTCTTTTCTTATTACTAAAAACCATCTATTAAAATACATCAAAATTTCGTTCCTCTATATCGTTTATCGATAAAATATACAAGCAAACCAAAAATATGACATTCTTAAGATTAGAAAAGAGAGGCTAGTTAACTTAACACTTAGTAAATGGCGCTTTCCTGGAACTTATAAAAATGAGAAAATAAATCGACAGACAATTTAGAAGCACTCATCGAAAATTACTTCTCCCTGATTGAAATTATCTTTCCCTCTCAATTCTTGCGAACAACAGTTTCTGCACTTAACTGCACCAAGCACAATATCCATTAAAGATGACCGGTCAATCAAATTTGATGAATACTAACGACTATCGAGAAATAACAATTCTTCTGAGGATGGTGGGGACCAACAATTTTCAATTATCTAGGGTTTTCAATGAACCCATGCATAAAAGATGAACCTGGTACTTGTATAGTGATGAGTTCCCATGCATATTAATTGTTTCCATGTTTGCATTATATACCACTCCAAAGTAACAGGTGGCTGTGAAAGACTTCGAAAAGCGAAGGGTATGGGAACTGAGATTCATTCCAGATAATGGCTCACGAGACGCTTGGATTATTTATTTAAAGAATAATGTGGACGAAGGAAAATATTTTGTTAAAAGTTATCGTTAAATACTTTTTTTCAGTGCAGAAAGTGATTAGGAAAGTGAAAATTTTGTCTCTGTAGAGAGATTGCAAAGTGATCTGAGCAGGAATCTTTGATTGGTTCTCAATATTTGTTTTGTATGGCCAATAGAATATATGCGTGGATAAAGTTGGGTTTATTGATGTGGTTTATTGATGACTCATTGAACTGATTACATATGATTAAAACTTACCAGTTTTCGCTGCTTATTGCATATTGATTCTCCATAAAACTGTTCTAGAATAGTTCAGGTATATTTAAATAAATCTAGTGGAATAAAGATTTTTAATGAAGCAAATATTGTACATTTATTAAATACTTTTATCTTGTGTGCTCTTATTGATAAGCAGGATTTTAACATGTTTTGAATACATAAGAATTTTGAAGGCTCAGTATTTAAAATATCTTATTAACATGAGTTGTAATAGTTCTTTATTATTTAGTTCAGGCACTTTCATAGATTTTTTAATGAAGTAAATATCGTGTATATAGTAAAGACTTTTATCTTGGGGTACTCTTATTGATAAGCAGAATTTTAGCATGTTTTGAATACAATGGAATTTAAACGCTCGGTATTTAAAATATCTGATTAAGATTTGTAATAGTCCTTTAAATGTAGTTCAGATACTGTCATAGAATATTTATTTCACTGGACATTTCCATTGAAGTTCATTTATATTTCAAATAATATGTGTTTAAATATATAAAATTATTATATGGCTTTTAGTTTTAACTTAAAATCAGCAAAATATTTTAAAAATATAAATTAGATAAAATATAGTTTCAAAGTATTTTAGAAATGTAGAATTGAAAAAAATATTTTGGGTGCAATTCAGGGCAAATGAATGGAATCATTTGATAATTTCTTCTCTTCTAACCTTTATAGTTCTCTATTTTTCTCTTATAAGCAAGATATATTTGTTTTCTATTGTTTTTACAATGTTTATTCTTTTATATTGGCGCAGTATTTGTATCAGTTAAAATGCAATATTGCTAATTTGTAGCGTTTGATGTCGATATATATTATATCTTAGAAATTAGAGCCAGTACAAATGCAGTTTTTTTATTCAAATTATGGAAAATATCTGAAAAGAATAATGCACTTGGAAGTGAATTTTTTAATACTGAATCATATGAAAGACCTTCAATAATGAAGTTTAGGTTCTACGATTTCAGAATTTTCTGAATCTCGGACTGAATTTATTTCATTTGGCAAAAATTCTGAAAGAAAAATTGGCTTCAAATGATCCGGCTTTTAGCATTACTGCAGTGTTAGATCTCCTGTGAGTAGTATTGTTTGCCTCCAGATGTATGACAGTGTAGAAAATTTAATCAAAAGGCTTATCGTAAAAGCATTTGTCAATGTCAATTTACAAATGAAATCTTAGATGTCAATATGGATCTGACAAATAGAAATAAAATGCCAAGGGAGAATCTCAACCTGCACACGGTGATGAAACATATTTGAAGAAGAATAAGTGCCTAAAAGTCTAGATTCAGCTCAGAAACTCAAATATAAACAAAAAAAAATAAAACGTGCTTCTTGTATTCCCAAAATTTCATGCATATTTATGTATATATATTTTATGATATCATATAATCGCAATACATTAGAAGATTGTGGCCTGATTTAGGTGGAAGAATATGCTGACGATTTATTGCGACGATTATGACGACGATTTATCTTCAATGTCATTTAGGGTACCATTTCTTATATTTGGCATAATACAATGTATGTACAAAAGGCACCATTGTTTTGAAATAGTTTTATTAAAAAAATATTACAAGTTTAAAATGAAGTAAATCGTAAACAAAAGAACTTCTCAAACTACGATAAAAGTCAAAGCTGTTGTTGCATTCTTCCCACGCATATTTACATATGTGTGTATGTGCGTATGCATTGATGGTTCAATGAATATGTTCCATCGCATTGTTTTCAGAATGTCCAGGTTCACTAAAAAAAGTTATTAAAATCTTATTTTAGCGCTATTTGGCATTGCACAAATAATTAACAAACATTGCTTTACGTATTTAATGTGGAAAGGCTTAACACAGCAGCTTCTTGTTGAAAACAATACACGGTAAAAACACTTGAAAATAAATTGCTATTAAAACATTTTACATTGCAATGCTTAAATTTCGATTAAATATTTATTAGACGATGGAAGAAAATATTATTAGTTAACTCATATCTTAAAAAATTAAAATATTATTTTCTGAATTTATAAATAATTATTTATAAAAGCGTAATAGAGTTCATTTTTATTATTACTTTTATCTGAAATTTACATTTATCAATGTCCAACTTATTTATATATTTAAGAAATTAATTGAGTTCAATAGTAATTATTCTGATTAATACAACTCTATTTATTTCTTGAAATATCGTACGAAGCTATATAAATTTTTTATTTATCAATATGTGATGTTAAACTGTTTTTTTTATTAACTATATCAATTTATTGTTAACTATTAAATTATTTTACTTGAAAGATAAATACTAAATTTATCGAAAATAATGACTGTGACTTATTTTCATCAATAATGACATCGAATAATGTTTTAACTTAAATTAGAATATTACATATGAAATGAAAATAAGACTAAAAAAGAAGACAAATTAATGACGATGATTAATGAGATCATGTTCAATAAATAATGAAGGACAATTAATAAATCAAGGATAATGGATTACATATTTGTTTACATATTAAAAGAGAATTTTAAAGAAAGGAATGATTGAAAGGTAAAGGAAATAATGCTGTATTAGGGACCAATCCTATAAAAATAAATATTTCTCTAGATTTTACATTACATTATAAGCAATAGTATTAGAATTTTAATAAATACATTTAAATCTGAACACGTGCCTTGTCGTTTGGTTAAAGAATTAATGACTGATATTCTTACTGACATTTTACGAATAATATAGTGATAGAATTATATTGTGATGATTAATTATAATATTGTGATGTTAATGTATGTGATGATGTTTTTATGATGTGTAATTATAATATTTATTGTGATTGTTAATAATTATATTGTGATGATTATATTGTGATAATAATTATATTACGAATAATATTGTGATAGATATTGATTCCAATTTAAGCAATTATTTTCATTTTTATTAAAAAATAAATGTCTAACTTATTTTCAGACGAATATTAATTACAATTATATGCGAAACAAATGTAAAAGGTTCATATGCATGGTAATACATAATTATATATGAATATAGTTTGTAAACCTACATTTGATGTAGAAATAATACGCATTATCTTTTCTAACTTATTTCGTAATAATAAACGAATTGTTCATTAATATGCTTATTTAAATTTTAATTACAAATTTTAGATCATATAATAATAACTTGGTTTGGTAAATATTTATAAAAACTTAAGAAACTGTAACTGTATTGCGTTGCAAATGGATAAATGAACCCAAGTCACCACAATTTTTATGTTGACAGTACCATAAATTTCCAAACATGAATTTGCCATTATAAAGTGCTTTTCTTATAAGTATTTGCAAGCCATACATCAAAAAATGGAATTGGAAATTTATGTATTTTTATGCCGATTGATCGGAACAGTATGGATGTTATCCATCATGAAAAGTGAAGTTAGAAATGTGCTGCTCTATATAACTGCCAGAAGTTATGAGAAATTGAAGAATATTTCACTTCATATTGTGTTTTAGGTCTTTAGAAGAAAATATTAAAGGAAAAACTGATTAAACTACATATGAAATAATTTAGTTAACTTATTTAATCAACGTTTACAATTATTTTATCAAACGAGTTTCCTAAAATTGAGAAATAATCAGAAAAAAAATAGTGTGAAATTTTTGTTCATTAGAATACAATGCATATAAAAACATTAATCAGACAGTGCTTAACAAATAAGGTGCAAAAGAAGATTGACTTACGTTCTGTTACGAAAACACACAAAATGAAAAACGAAAAAATAGTATTTGTGGATTAAATGTTGTATTACCTTCATTATAGAGTGTAATCATCTATAACAGCTATTTAGGAGTGGCAGTTATGTTGTTGCTTCTTATCCCACTTGCTTGACTTTGGACTTCGCACGTTCCTTTCAAAGACTGGTAGACCTTTACGTTAGATTTCGGAGTTTGCACGTCTTTTTTTTCGCCCGTTAGACTTTGGAACCGATAATGGGAGGGAAAAAGGAAAGGGGCAAAGTCGAGTGAAGAGTTCCAGACAGTAGAGAGGGTACAAATGCCCTTAAACGAACTGAGTTTTAAGATGATTTTGTAAATATTTAATATATAGTTTTGTTTCGCGTGTTATGTATTGCAGTTGTGCAGTGCTGTGCTAGCAAGTTTTAATAAATATGATAGGTAAAAGTCTCTTATATTATTAAAAAAAATAGTTCAGATCTACTCTGAAGCATCACTGAATAAAAAAACAGACATATACGTCCCTAACTTGTACTATGAGATATTGTAATAAATCTAAATTTTTATTTAAAAAAAATCACAGTTATGAATATTGAGGACAATTTATTCATATTAATAACTTTTTCTATTGTCTATCAGATATATATTATTTTTTAAATTAATGAAACAAAATATTGTGATTGACTTATTTCTTACTATTATATATAAAATGAAATTCAATGTTTCAAAAAGAGTGCCATATATTACAAATTCATAATTTACACAAAGTGTATATTTAATATATATTTGAAAGATGACGTTATGCACAATTAATGTTTGAAAATTAGTATTCATTAAAATACAGACATTACGCTAAACAATGCAGTATCAGTAGATTTCTTAATGTTGGATGGCACTTATCCAAACGTATTTATTTCTCTTTTCAAAGAATGAAAGGGAGTTTCGCTTTGAAAGCTTCGGAATTTATGACAATAACCCAGTTAAATGGGAAGAAAAAGAAATATTCAAGTAAACGAAAAGAAATTCTATAAAAAAAAGTTCAAAAATTTCTATAGGAATAAGCATAAAATTTGAGCATTTTGAGTTACACAACTCGTTTCTTCTTTCAAAAGATTATGCCTCCATTCTTTCAACTCCTTTTTTTTATCCGAATGTAAAATGATTAAAAGTGTTTTGTAAAATTTCTACAATTGGATTAGAATGATTTTTTTTGAAGTTTTTTTTTCTTTTTTTACAGATTAACAAATAACCCATTAACGTTTACTTTTTTTGATATATATATTTTGCAGTAAAATGACTATCAAAAAATTGTAAAGAACTTTTCTTTGAAATTGAATTAATTCTTTATGGAAATCTGTGCTTTAAATTATTAAATTCCGTTAGATTTAATTTAAAAGTAATTTCTTAATAGCATGCAAATGGGAAACATTCATTACAATCAACGTTTGTGATTTAGTTATAATGGTATTAAACTAGAATTTCAATCATATTTTTAAATTTATTACCATCCCAACTATTTTAAATGATTGGTAGCTGCTTTCAAATATGCATTATTTTAATAGAATTCTGAATTGTGTAAGTATAATTCTCAGATCGAAACTTATCTTACTTTTTTATTTATTTTAAATAAAATTTAATTTTTTTACTCTTTTTTTATATTCATGAAATTTAAAGTGTATGATCAAATTAGAAACTAGTTTTGATATTTTGAATTCATACAAATATTTTGCTTGAATTTTTCGATTTAAATTACATAAAATTATATTAAGTGCAATCCTTTAAACAATCATAAATTTTAATTTACATTGCTAAAATTTTATATATTTTAGGAATATGTGTGTTTAATAATTGGTACAAAATACTAAGAATGTACTCTTCTAACAGTGGCCCCAACTACGCAAACATGTTTCCTCCTACCTACTGGAAGTGCGCCCCTTTCGGCGTTCATAAAAAATTGTCAATAGGCATCGAGATTCTCGCCAGATATGACGTTCAGCGTGACTGGCGCTGCCGCCTCAGAGACGTTTAGTTTATAGACTCTCTCCCGAGAGAAGATATAGTTAGCAGTATCCTGCGATTAAACTGGCCTACAGATTCTCATCCAGAGAGAAGTATATTTCGCTATTCAGCATGTCCCTCAACTTTATTTACAGCTAAGAAGTGGAATCCTTACACGAATCTTTTTATTAGATGTCTTTTTAAATGTGTGCACATGCTGTGTGCTACATAATGTCTATCTTTTAATTGTGGTTTTGATGTCGTATTTACGTGCTTGTAAATAAGTTATGTGTTCTTAAACTTGTGGTCTCAACCCAATCTCACCCAGATCCAGCTGCACAAACAAACAAACCGACTTCCACCACATTATGAATTTTTGATGAATTTAACTAAAAATATATACTTAAATTTAAAAATAAAAGTAGCACACAACAAATCATAGTAAACATTATACGATACAATATTTACGTGATCTATGTTATTTTCAGTAAGATATTAACAATTAATAGTATAAAATTTTTGGTAACATAGAAGCACATAATTTTTTTTATTTTGGTAATCTTAAAAAAATAAATAATAATATATACAATACATTTTTATGTTTAATTACACTGCACCATATATATAAAACTAAAATAATAAATCAGATAAAATTGATAATTTTAAGACGATTTATTTGAAAATCTTCTCCGGAATTTTTTTTAATTCATAAGAATAAATAATTATTTAAGTTTTTTTAGTGTACCTTTTGTAGGGGTAATGTTTCCAGAATTTTAGTCTTTAATTCGTTCATTTTTATTACGTGTACTACTGTCAATTTGTTGTTTTCAAAGCTATATTTCACATTCATAATTTTATTGATTTTGAGATTAATGATATGGATTATATTTTCATTATGACAAATATACCTAAATAAATGTTAGGAAACTTTTTAAAATATATTCACATGTCCCAAAGCTTTATCGCTAAATATAGCTTTCTTGAAAATTTATTGTGAATTCGAAACACCAAAATATTTTTTAATATTTCAAATTATTTGTGTAATACATTGAAAGTACCAAACATATATATTTTTTAATAATTCAGATTATTTGTACAAATACATTGAAAACATATTTTTTCCAAAGTGTTTTTTTTATCAATTTAGATTATTTGTATAAATATCTTGAAAAAAACATTTTTTTGGAAGATTTTTTGGTATGAGATACATTGGAAAACATATCATTTTCAAAGGATTTTTAAAAACTGAGAGTATTTGTATAATTAGATGTTGAAAAAAAAAGGCACAATATTTTCAATTTTTTTTACTAAATTAGAGTATTTTGTTTGAATACGCTGGAAAGAAACATAATACTTATTTTCTTCATTCTTTAATAATGCAGAGTATATGTATAAATACATTGAAAGAAAACATCACATTTTCAAAAAGTTTTATTTTTTTGTTTTTATTAAATAGGGGTTCTATAAGCAAATTAGTTTTAAATGAGGATTTGACACACTAGATAAACAAAGTAATACCATAGTCGATTTAAAATTTCTTTTCTGTATTTTTAAAATATATTCAAAATTTGTCTACAATTTTCATGATTATTTCGAGTTAAATCATAAAAATATTTGAATGGAAGTTTTTGTTTATATAATAATGAGTATAAAAAGAGCCAGTGGATAAAATACACTATATGGACAAGAAGTTTTTAAATTATTTTTCTAAAGTAATAACAATTTTTAACTTATTTTCTTCTATCATAAGAATTTATAGCATAAAAGTTTCTAAAAAACTGTCAAACTTTGGATTTATTTTTATACCACTTGATTTTACGATTTACAAAATTTAAGGGGGAAATGCGTAGCTTTTTTGTTTCAATGATCAAATTTTTCCCATTTATATTTTATCATCTATTTAAACTGCTTTCATTAAAATAAAAACTTGTGAGACAGTGCAGTTTAAAAATACTAATGGCACAAAAGTATTCAAATGATAACAATTGCCATGCATTTTAATACTTCTCATCATATAATAGTTATACCGTGATTTACATTTTGCAAATTTCTATCAGACACAAAAATTAAAAAGAAATGAAAAATGAATTTCTTGATTCTCAAAAGGAATGTACTGCTTTTGGTTGAAGCTTTTAAAAGGAAAAAATATAGTGTGTATAAAAAGGATATTTTGCTTTGAAGTTTATGCAAAAGTGTATTTCAAAAGAAATGTAGAATTTCTAGGAAATTTTTAAAAGTAACGACTGAAAAAAGGATTACTTAAAAAAATTTTGTTTGCAGACACGAATCTCGAATTTAACGAGGGAGTCTTTATTAAAATAAAATGTAACAGAATTTTAAAATAAAAATTTGATAGCCGGTTAGGAATTTGGAAAATATTATATAGAACAAGTATATATAATGTATTATAATAAAATATAAAAATATTTTCAAGAATATATATGTAAAAACAATTTTAATCATAGATCTTTTTTTTAAGTGATACACTTAATCATAAAATCCATTATTTTTCATACAACAAATATGTTTCATGTGGTATTTTTGGTTTCATTAGAATTGGTTCATTAGATTTGGCTTCTTTGAATTAATTTTCTTTTATTTTTAATTTACCTAACTAATTTCTAAAATCTTTAAGTAAGTAAAAAGATAATTGACTTTTTAATATGTAAAAAAAAATGATCTGAAAAATTAGAAAACAGGAGAATTCATCCATTTACTGTTATAAATCACATTTATTCCATTAGTTAAATGGAAAATAACATTTTATTTGTTATATTAAAAAGAAAGATATTATAAAATGTAGAGTTTGATATTATAAGACTATTGAATAAAGACAAATATTCTTAAAATAATTCTCAAATTCTCAAATTAATTTTTGTTTGCAGGAATCAAAAAGATTTTTTGTATCGTTAGAATCGATATGAGGTTTATTTTTTAAACAATTGAATGTGTTTTTCTTGTTTTTAATTTTAATTTAAATAATTAACTCCTAATTCTTTTTATATATTTAATAATGTTGAATTTTTCTTGTATTTATTATTTGTTTTAATGCAGCTTTTTATATCAAAAATGATTAAAACTTAAAATATGCTGCTAATAAATAAATAACCAGTTTCGAGATTTTTTTTACTTTTATTTAATTTTCAAAATGTTCTATAAATTTTTAAAAAATAAATAAAAGCCTTTTTAAATTTTCAAATATTTATTATTTAAAAAATGACCTAAATATCATCTGTAATAATAAGTATTATATGAGAAAAAAAATATGATACAATAAAACATTTATT
>BPLQ01011076.1:422059-483463 GCA_021605075.1 Caerostris darwini | reverse complement strand
TTTTTTTTTTTTTTTTTTTTTTTTTTTTTTTTTTTTTTTTTTTTTATCTTGGAGTAAAACAGACTCTTATAATTTGACACATGATAGACATCTACATATATAAATGTCTTTTGTTGCATTCAGAATCTTTTACCATGCTAATATATATTATTTTACTGTTTTATGATATTTATTTTTTTAAGTTATTATGTTAATGTATCTATATTTAGGGGATTAATTTTAATTCTACTACAATTAACTTTGTCACTGTAATGTCTTTATTTATTTGAAGGTTTTTTTTATTTTTATTTTTTAACATATGATGCAAAACACTTTTGTTTTAAAGTATATATTGTGTAAAATCTTAATTTTTAATTCATTTATATTAAAATTTCACTTTCTTTTCATGCTAAAGCTTTTCCTATAACCACATTATAGAAAAGCAGTCCATGATAATTTTTTTTTTGTAGGCAGTTGTAAAAAGTTCTGGAGATCATAAGCAAAGAATTATTTTGAATATATCCCTCAATGGAATCATGATTAAAGATGAAAAATCTGGGGTGAGTTGGAATGAATATTCACTTTTCAAATATTTACTATTTAATGCAATAATGATTGATTAAGGAAATAATAGTTATTTCTAGCCTAAAACATCTTGTAAATTATATATAATTTAATTTGTAAAAATTTAACCTTTTAAATTTAACTGAAAAAGTAACCTGATTGGGTAGAAAAAAAAAATTGTTTTCGTAAAATGCCTTAAGAAATTTATTAAATTTGTATGATCATTTTTAAATTGATCGGCTTGGAGAACAGTTACTACTAATGTTTCTTGGGGGGGAGGGGAGCCTTATTAGTTTGCATTTTCTAATATTTATCAGTTTCATTTCTTTTTGTTTTGAAATCAATATTAACGTAGCTGTTACAACTGTTAAAAATTAAATTTCTAAACTTTCTTTGTAAAGTTGAATTTCTCTCTTTATTATCAATTTATTGAATTTTTTTTTTCTCATTAGAATGCCACAAAAATTATAGTTGCTTGTCATAAAAAAAGAATTTCCGACAAAACCAGAAATATTTTTATTATTTAGTAGAGAGGCAAACTAGGAATAACTATTCCAAATTAAAAAACATTATGAAATGAATTAGAAAAGGAAACTTGAGTCATTTACCAGTAAAAGTAAGAGAATAAATAGAATTTGAAACCTAAATTTGCAGGACGATACTTTTTCTGAATTCATATTCAGCCATTAAGAAATAATTGGTAAATTGGTAATTGAATTAAAAAAAAAAAAAATTTATAATGCCTATTTGTTCTTTTTCTATAAATATAAAAAAATATTCAAAAAAATTGTTTAAAAACTCCAGAAATTATATTGTATTTTAATATTTCAGAAAATTTCAGTGTGAAACAGTTGTTTGGTTCATAAGAAAAATGTTTTTAAAAAAAAGTATTTTATTTCCAGAAAGTATATATATATTTTAGAATTGTTAGTAAATCATGTCTCGAAAGTTATCAGAATTTAGATTACAGTGATGTTTCATGTGATGTAATGAGTTCAATAGTTACAAAATTGAATAAGAGATTTTTTTTTTTTAAATTCTTATTAAAATCTCTAAAAATTAATTATTGCTGACATTATTTGATATACAAACTGTAACAGTGGGATCAATAGTTAATATCTCATTAATTATGCTAACTTGCTTCTTATTAACTAATAAGTTAAAATAATTTAAAAATTAGTTCAAAAATAATAATTAATAGAAATTGCGTCAAAAGAAGGTTTGTTAAATTATATCTTGATACATATCAGGATTGTTTATACACAATTTATGATTGTCACAGTTCTATTTTGAAAAGTTGACTTAAATTCTAAAAAATTTTTTGTGTAAATGTGAAGAAACATTTCTGGTTTTTTTAAATTTTTAAACATGATGAAAATTCAGATTCCTAAAACCTTTCTTTTTCAGTAAAGCTAGACTTCTAATAATTGTGGGCCACATATATATTCTCTAAATAGGTAGTGAGTTGCATAAAAAAAAAAGTTATTTATTTTATTCATTAAATCTTTTTCATTATACAACATTATGAAATAAAATTAAAGAATATAATTTAATAAAAAGGAATTTAAGTAACAATATATTAATATATATTACATACAGGTTATATATTTTTGTCAATTTTTAAAATTTGTACTGATTCATATAAGTCCTCCATGCTTTAATGCAGATCTAGTAGCACAGTTATTTATTTTGAATGCTAATTTAAAATTTGATGTTTTTGTATTTCAAAAAAGAAACAATGATTTAGGTTAAAAACTAGTGTAATTGATAATGGTTAGTTTAAAAACTGACATTTGTTAATGAGTAATATCTTGACAGTCAACAAAGTTTTACTCTTGTGCAAGCACAAAAATTAATTAAAAAGATAATGTAGATAAGACATTTCCCTTCTCATCTGGTTCATTATTGAAAAAAAAAATCCTTGTCTCCTAGTTTGCAATAAATTGGAAGAATTTGAATAATTTTTTTAAAAATATTCAAGTGTTTTTTTATTCAACTCGGACTAGATTGTGTTCTGTATTTTAAGTTCTTTAATTTTCATATTTTGATGAAAAATTAAGTTAAATAGGCATTAAATGAAATTTTGTTGTAAAATAATGTGAGCCACATTAGAAAGCAACCTGTGCATTCCTATTTTATTTCATTCATTAAGAATATTTATTATTTTATAATAAAACCAAATTGAACAAGAAATGTTAATATTAATAGCAGTTTCATTCAGCAGTTCACCATTATTCGTTTTTCAATTATTAGTTAAGATGAGTTATTCTTATTAAAATTGAAATTATAAGGTCTCAGTTTAATAATTATATAATAAAGCATCAAGATTGTTGACTTGAAAGGGACATACAAATTATCTAAATCAAGATTAATAATTATATTTATAAAAAATTTTTAAAATAAAGCTGTTAAATTAAGTTGAGGTTATGGTTTGATAAGCCTTCATTTAATAGAATTTTTATTATTATTATTGAAAAGGCGACTTATTGAATTATTTTAATCATGAACTCATTACTGTCCCACTGATATTTTGTTAATCATGTAACATCAGTTTAAGGTTTACAGAAGGCATAGAATGTCTAACAAGGAAAATTCCTGTCATGCCTCTTTTTGACTTTTTGTGATCATTATTATAGATTTACTGTTTTATATAATTTAATTTATATCATCATAATAATAAGAATACTAAGAATTTTTTTAACCCTTAAATAAATCTGTTTTACTGAAAGGTAGTGATCAGTATCTATAAATATTTATTTTGCTGCATTTTAATATCAATATTTATTTTACAAATTTCAAACATTAGCACCTAAGCCATTACTACTATATTACACCTCACTATATCATTGTGTCTAGAGCTGAGTTGCCCCCTTACAGTTTGGGAATGATGAGGGGGAGAGAAGTCTGACTGTGTTGTATGACACTCTTACAGTCATATGAGATCAGGACTATTGCTTAAAGTGCAATTCGAACCTTGTACAAACACCTATGGCACCACACGGACTGGAACCCAGAGCATATGACATAGAGTGCTAGACACTCGACCATTCAGTTCACAGACTCTCCGGTACTTTTTTACCATGTCCTTATACTGAGAAAGGCATTACAATTGTTTAAATGTTCAACAATGATAGGCCAACTTTAATATCAATATAATGGGTAATCTGTTTTAAGAATTATTTCTACATCTGATGCATAATCAGAAAGTTATCTCCAGCTTATTAAGTATTTTCAATTGACTGGTGACCTGATACTAATCAAATAAAAACTGATTAAAAATACATTGTAAATAAACATGTTATTGAAGGAATCAATATTTTTATTGTTTTAAATTGTAATATTTGAAATTTTTAAAAAATCGAAGGATAACTATTAGTGATTTTAAATTGATAGTAATTAAAATCTGTGTTCATCAGAAACATTTTTACCTAGTTTTTATTTAAAATAAGTAAATAGATATACTAATGGCTTTTTTTATTTTAATGCTATATTTGTTTTTAAAACATATTAAATATGCCAACTTTAAAGTGAATTATTTTTCCAGGAACTTTTACACCATCATCCTATTCATAAAATCTCCTTCATCTCCCAAGATACAAGTGACAATCGAGCATTTGGATATGTATTTGGAAGTCCTCAAACAGGGCATGAGTTTTTCGGAATCAAGACAGAAAAAATTGTAATTTAGAGGGTTTTTTGTTACTTTAAATATTTATAAATTCTTTATTTTAGTACACATTTTTCTGTGAATATAAAAATACTTTATTTTACATGAACTTATTTTTTACCTTTATTGTATTATTAGTTCTATACATTTTATGTTAATTTGTTGGTTTAGTTTTCCTTTCCTTGCTTTTAATTAACAAATTAACTTTATTCAATACTCACTTTTCTGGGAAAATTCTACCTAGCGTAGATTATTTTACGGAATAATAAAATAATTTGATAGAATATTGTAGGTTTGATAGGATTAAAATAAAATTTAAATGAAAATATTTTATTTTATTTCCATTTTGTATTTTTTTTTCCTTCCTTTCAATAAATTGAAAAAATTCATTTTTACTTATAAAAAGTTTTAAATTAAATGTAAAATTACCAATTAGAAAAATAATATCATTTTGCTATTGTAATTTTTGGTGTTTGCTATTGCAACTAAATCTGACTACTTGGTGACTTTGTTTGCGTAAGCTTTTCCTAGCATTCTCTGCAGAAGAGAAATGATTTTTTCTCTGTAGATTCTAAAACTACTATAAACATTATTTTTCTTTCTGATTTATTCGAATTTCCAAACAAATACTGAATGCACAAGGCTAAATGTTTGACAAGATTAAGAAAAGTTTGAAATTTACTCATAAAAACAATGATGCTATTTCAATTTTTCAAATATCATTCCATCTAAATGCATATATAAAATGGACAAAAAAAAAAAAAATCTGTATTTTGGCAAAATTGGGTGCTACAGATACCCTATCAAAAATTTCAAAATTTGGCATGTATTCAAGAAGAAAACTGACTGAACTTGGAACAAAATATTGCTTACCATTTATTTATTGTTGGGTGAAGAGTTGTCATTAATTAAATGGTATTATAAACAATTGCAAGTAATACAGACCATTACAGTCGATAAGAATGATTAAGAAGCATGTTTATTATATTCTTGGCTTCATGTCTGAGAAAATAAAGGAAGACACGGTAGTTGATGTTCCATTTGGTAAATTTCAATGCTGGCTGAATTTTTCTACTGTTATGGATTATTAATATGTAGAATTGTTAAAGTAGGGTGTATGATTTGTGATTCTTGGAATTCATATAAGAGTGATTTAGAAGCTGCTGTTTTTGATAATTTCAAAGTAAATCATTAATTGGATTTCATATATTTGGAAATGAAAGCACACATGCAGTTGATTGAGTGATTGGGGAGGGGGGGATCAGCAAAATAATGAAATCGGAAACATTGTAGTACAGTTAGACAGCACAGAATCCTATTTAGCCAAATATATGTGGAGAAAAATTCAGCTGGCCAATGACTATTTTCTTACAGTTTTGTTAGAAATTAAAGGTTGGTTCTGTTAAAAATTCAAATGTATTGCAGATTTTTTTTTCCCCTATTTTTTTTGTGTCTACTAAATGTTTGTTCATATTATAATAAAATTGCAGCATTCATTTTATGTGATGCGAAAATTAAATTAACACTTTATTAAATTAATATTTTTTTTGTTGTTGTTATACTATTCTTGTAGCAATCTTTTGCAAATGTGTTAAAAAAGTAAAAAAGAAATTTATTGTTTTAAGCAGGATTCTTTATTAATTTACTTTTTTTAAATTTTGTAGGCTTCTCAAGTAGTGATGACCTTGCGTGATCTTTTCCTTACTGCCCTGGAGCTGAAGAAAAAAGAAATGGAAGAGCATAAGGAAGATGCAGCTCTCCAGGTTAAATTACTTCCTTCTTATTATTAATTGAAGTGGAAAATATGATTTTTAAGAAGAATAACAGTTTATATGTGCATTATAAACATTACCATATCTTAATGCTTATCTTGAAAAGATAATAGAAAAGACAAAAGAAATTTTAGAAACTATTATTTAATTATTTTAGTAATTAAAAAATATTTGTATATATTTAAAAATTATATAATTAATGCATTATTTATCCCATAGAATAGAAAGAAATTCTCATTTCAACAATTATTTTAAATTTAAGAAAATTTGAAAAGTTATTTGTGTGTGTGATTGGGAAGAAATACTGCTTTTTTGTATTGTTTTTAACAGTAAGAATGTGTAATATTAAATTTAAATATTTGTTACTATTATAATTTTAAATTTTAATTTAATTGCTTATATTTTTCTACTAAGTAAGTTAAAAATATTAATAAAGTAATAGCATTTAATAAACTATATTAAATAAAGTTGTAATAGTTCGATTTTCCATTTAATTTAGTCTGAAATGAGAGAATCACAAAATGGAGAGGAAGAAAGCCAAGTTGAGAAGTCCAATAGTAATAGCCTATATATGGTATGTAATTAGTATTTGGTAATAAGTTTATTTTTTTTACATCATATTCTATGATAATTATATTAATCAACTCTTATTTTCAATAAATGCATTTTTATAACTTTTGCAGTGAACATTTTAAAAAACGATTTTAAAATATTCCTTTTATTTCATTCTCAATTATTTTATTTTATATTTTAGAAATACTTTTGGAAGAATTCCAACTGAATTTAAAAACATTATATTATTGATGAATTTAATGTAATTCAGTCTATTAAGAGTTGATGTCCTGCATTGTTTGGTTTTTAATTTGGAATACTTTTTTTAAATATGAAATTAAGGACTTAGTTATTCAGTAAAAGTATTTTTCCGAGTTTTGTAAACCATAATGAATTAACTCGCTGCAATGTTACATAAGCTCTTTGACTTATGAATTTTAAGATTTAGACTATTTAACTGTTTTAATGAACTCCTTAGTAACAAAATTTTTTTTTAAATTTACGTACACTATTAGTAATTGTTCCACGATAATTGTGAACATTTTTCATTACAAATTGCTGTATCTGAAATATAGAACACTTAATTTTATGTTTTGCTTCTGAAATAGCAAATATGTAATTGATTTTGCATTTTCTGTTTCTTTACACTTATATTGTGTTTTTCCTTTTTAAGAATTCCCCCCCCCCCTGCGGGGGGGTGGGAATCATTACTCACTTCACCTTTTTTTTTATTCACAAATTTATGCCAGTTCAGGAACACAGACAGGCAAACTTTCTGTTTTTTGCTTGTTAAGTTTTAAATAAAACTCTTAATTTTACCAGTACAATATGCTATTTTCCAGGCGATCCAGATTACATTGGCTTAGAGTGAATAAAATACATTTTATTAAAATAGATAGAAAATCCAACATAAACATATTCACATGTTGATACATATCCTGTTTAAGGTGTCTTAATCTATGTCAAGTGCAGAACAGACCAACATTCAATGCCTTATTTCATCAAAAAATATTTATAATGTTAGAATTATTTTATACTATCTTTTATAAAAGTTTAATTTCCATGAAAAATTTAAATACTTGTAGTCTAATAATTATTGGACTTAAAAAAAATCATTTTATTAAATATTTTATATGTGACATGTTACTAGCATGATTTCTAAATTTGTTTCATAAAATTATTATTGATGGCTCTAGTTGTGGTCAAATGATTTTTTATTTTATGAAAAATTCCCAATCAGTATTTATGCCATCTGTATAGTAGAAATTGTGCTTGCTCTTAAATGACATTTACTTCCCCCATGATGCTGCTCTTTTTTAATTGGTCTCTGACTTGACTGCTTCTCAATTTTCTGTCCGATGGATGGTTGAACCGATAGATTCAGTGCTAGCAATGAGATGATTGGCTAAACATTGAAAGTTTCAAGAAAATTTTATATCATAAAATCCATTCACAAAGCAATCAAAGAACTGTACATTCTAACCATTTGATTGATCAACCTATTATCAAATAGACTGTTCATGATATGTTTTTAACGAATGAAGCTTTATGCTTATTAAATGTAACTTAGTTAAAATGATGCCTGTAAATTATGACTTATGTAACTGGATTTTGCTATTGGCGGGCTGAATTGAATGAGAAAAAAATTTCATCAGTGCTGTAATATTTAGTGGTTAATTTATACATTTTTTTTTTTTTATCAGATAGTACTTTCTTCTGTAAGAAAACCTGTGTACTCATTTGAAAAAGAGCAATTTATTGTAGCCCTTGTTAAATTCTATAAATCCCCAGATGCTTGTCTTTATATAGTATGGAATTAAACAGGGACGGAGAATGACACAGGAGAATCCAAATGCTGATTGAACTCTGCAGTCACTTTTGCTGCAGTTGTTCGCTTTTGAGACATCACAATCCACTTCAATACCCGTCTGTGTCTTTCACTGAGCTTCTCTTTCCATCCACTCTTTTGCTTTGCCGAGCTTGTCTTGCCGCACTGTGTGTATGCTGTCGTGACTTTAGACACTGTACCTAGAAACGCCTAAAAGTTGGGATGTTTCGATTGCACTTGCTCCAGCTAGACGGGCTCCTACAATTTGGCCTCGTTGAAAATCTGAAAGCTCTGACATTTGATGCGTTTGAAATAAATCCAAGACTTACAGAACTTCAATAAAGCTACCACATACTACCAGAATATATACATTTCTATTTTAAGAAAAAACTGGTAGCTATTATTATATTTTAATGCTTACAAAGCTCTTTCAAAAATATCACTTTTATTCACAGGTGTTTCCATTATTTGGATTAACCTCCTGTATTTTATACCAATTTTTCAATACTGTATATGCAGAGCCATTAGAACATATTTCTTGTAGAAGTTAAAAATAATCAAATAAAAAAAATCATTTACTACTGAAGGAATATTTGATGAATTTTTTCCCTCCCATATGACTGGGGTTTTATTTCTCATTAAAATTATTTTTTTAAGGGCATATTAAAAATTATGAAAAGTTTAATCAATTTTTTTTCTACATAATTTTAGTAACTTTTAATTTAGTATACAAACTATTCTTAAAAATATTAAAGTGTAATAATTGTGTTGTAATTTTGCACTCTGTGGTAGACAATTCCATTATTACCAATATATAAATTATTTTTATTTATTTGTATTCCTTATTATATAGTTACATTTAAAAAAGTATATATATATATTATTTATTTATTGAAAAGATCCATAAAAATTTGTTGTTATAAATAATTGTGCACATTGAAATGAGGTATAGTAGAACTGCTATATTTTTAATAGTGCTAATAAATGAAAGATTTAATGTTAAATTAATGTAGTAATTATTGGAAATAAGATTACATAGCAATTAGTAGAGCTAAGTACTAATATATTTATTGTATTGTGAAATTTTTTTGAGGGTATTTTATCTCCATCTTCTCTAAATCTAAATTCTTCCGATACGGTGAATTAGTGAATATTAGTAAAATTAAGAAAGCAAGAGAATTTTAAAAAGTCAACTTTTTATTGCTGCATGGTGAATTTAAATAAATTTATATTTTGATAATATCTAATGACAAAAATATTTTATTTTGGTAATAAATTATATACTTGAGAGACAGAGAAAAGAGTGATGTATTAAAGAAAGTATAAAACTAACTTCTTTATTTAGATTCTAATATTAAATTTTTGTAAGTAATAGAGAATTATTACCTGGTGTGCATTAATTTTTATTGATACTAATTTTTTTTTTCCTAATGCAGCTGGCAAGCGAGATTGTAATCTTTTTATACCATAAGGGCTGCACCAATATTACTCATTTGCACTACCCAGGAAGCGCGTGTAACTTGAAGATAAGCCACGGACGCTGAGTAACAATGCCCCCGCAACGCTCTACGATCCTATTAGGACCAGGACCTACGGTTTAAAGTGGATTCCGAACCACTACAAACACCCATGGCACCGCCGGGATTCGAACCTGATACCTGTGGTACCGAGCGTCAGAGCGCTAGCCACTCGGCCATCAGGCGCCTCAAAAAATTCTGCGTCGGCCGAGAGCCGAACCCTTGATATTAACATTAAAAGATAAAAAAAAATGTTAAAGTCCCTTTCTCATGGAAAGCATTTTCATTTCTCAAACTTTTCATTCACTTTCAAATAATACTCTAACATGCAATTGTATTTCAGTTTAGTAATTTGAATCTTATCATTCACATAAAATATAGGCTGTTTCTATTGTGTTAACTGTGTTTCCATACTTGAATAATATATATATATATATTTTTTTTTTTTTTTTTTTTTTTTCTTCTGTCTCTGCAAGCAAACCTTTTTCTAAAATCACTTATAAATATTGGAATGCATATTATAATGATTCACAACATAATAGGTTATTGTATTTAAATGAAATTTCCTTTTACATGTTATAGTTTGTTGAAATTTAATTGAAATTAAATCTTTTCTTTTAAGAATATTGTGTCCTTGCCTGATGAGAATTGTAGAGAAAATGGTAAAGAGAATGTGACTAACTCAGAGCCAGCTGTGGACACTCTTTTAGATCTGCAGTTTACAATGGATTCTCTTGAACAGGTAAAACAAAAGCTTTGCAATTCTGTTAATACTCTTTGTATTTATACAAAAACCTTTTTACAGTTCTGTAAATTAGAAATAATTCTTTACTCTGGACAATTTCGGATTTTTGCTATTTAACGGAAATAATTTTTTAATGATGCTATTGAAAACGCATATTTTATTTAAAATGGTATTTGATTAATGGCCTGAAATGGTTTTCCCTTAAGTTCTTTCATAAAAAAACTAAGTGAAAGGAAAAAAGAAGAATTTAATCTAAAGCAATATATTTATCGTATTCTGCTTCTTGATTTATTAAATATTTATGTAAACTTTTGTTTACATAGTCCCATTTTTTTTGCTGTGCTGTTTACATTATAGATTATTATGTGATTACTTTATTTAATTAAACACTTGAGAAATCGCATTTTGGAGAATCTTGAAATGTTAATGATTTTGATGGATCACCAAATTGACATACAATATTACTCATACCCCCGAGTTGAATGCAATTACTACAACAGCGTTTTTTCCGACTTCTGTATAATGAAATTTAAAGAAAAACGAGAAAAGTAGTATTTTTGTGCAGTAAAAAATTTTGAAATAACCAAACTATGAAGGTATATAAAATTTTAAGAGAAAAAAAAACATTTTTGCCTATTTCAGGCAATAGAATTTAAAGAAAATTGATATGGAGGATGACAAAGAAAGAGCTGTAATGAAGTGTGATGAACTTGCTCATAGTCAAAAATTGTCTCTTATAAAAATCGATATTATAATAGCCAGATGTTTACTTATGTGTTTGACATAAATCTTCATGCTGAGCTTTGTAGCAGTCCTACAACTTCTTGGTGTGCTAATTTTTATGTCATTGAGGGTATAAGACAATTTAAACTTTATTATATGATATACATGTTTTAAAGATATAATTTTTTTTTAATATGAAAAAAAAGTTTATTATAGTTTCTGTAGGTAGTTTACATTATTAGTAAACTAAAGTAATAATAATTAATTTAATTATTAGTAATTAGTTTATATTAATAGTAAATTATTTTAAAAATTTTAAGTGATTTGGTTTTTGTTAATTTGTCTCAATATATTTGTCCTTCTTATGTAGAAACCAATATAGAGTTATAAATACTAAAAAAGGACAGAAAAGTAAGCATTTAACTAATTAGCAATATCTGATTATTTAAATGCAATATATTTAAAACGAGTAATTTTTTTTATTTGTAAAAGCTTTTTTACTGTCTTCTATACATTGTATGTATAATCTAGATGCATTTTTGTAATAACATATTTTGTGTCTACTATTATATATTTAACTTTTATTTTTAAAAAAATTCTGAAAATGGTTAGCTTCTTGTTCTATCTTGATAAGTGATTTTTCTCCGCTCTGGCTTTAATATTTTTATATTGCTCCTTTACTTTACTTGAAAAACAATTATCTTCATCAGTGCATTTTTCCTGTAAATGTTATGCCTGCTCAGTTAGATTAGGCAAGTATGCAAGCCATTCATTGTTGAGATGATTTTTTTGCATGATAGTTGATTTACAATTCATACTAACAATGACAACAGCTATTGCTGTTGATATAAATTATTTTATAACAATTCTCGGAAAATTCTTCTTTTATGTAGTGCATAAAATCTTTTAACAAAACCCATGATTAAATATAAATTCTAACATGATTTTAATATATTTGTTGATCTTCTCGCACACCATAACTCTACCTTCTCAGCGAATAAATTTCGATAATACTTTTGTCATTTTATACCCTATATCAACCCTAGGGACATTGCCACGTTTAATTAAACTGCAAACAAAATCTACTTTCATCTGAGCAGAATTGTAGATTATTGTTAATGTTAATTGCTGGGTAAACAATTAGTAACATGCTTTGAGCACAGCCAAAGGACAAATTTAGCTGCCTTAACCAGATAATTTTTCATTGAAATATCTAAAAATACTTTGCAATGATAATTCTTATGCTTGAAGTGAGTGCATTTGCTGATGCTGATTGCTGTAGCCACATAATTTTTTTTTTCAGTATTTGCAAGCAATAATAACTTTTCTTTATTAATAAAACACTTTCATTATTAAAAATAATTACATTTTACTTGTGATCTGTGATTTATAAATACCAATATAATTAGTGTACATAATTTTCTCAATAAAATAAAATATACAAATATTACAATAAAATATAGCTATTTTTTTGTAGTATTTTGTACTATGTCATATTCATTTATTTAAGTTAAATGATTTATAGGCTAAAATTATTTTAGTTACTCTATGAAGGCACTGTCACATATTTGTAAATTTGAACTCTTTAGTTAGGCTTGTTTCAAATCAATGAATATTTAAGAAACTTTATATATTTTGGTATGAGAAATAATAGAATAAAAAAAATGTTCATAAAAATGAATAAAGACAATACAGTACCTAAAAATTAAAGTGTTAATGTTGAATATTGTGTATTGATTGTGATTGAAAAGTATCGATTATAGCTAATAACTATAAGAGATATTTATTTTAAACATTTGTTTGCCTAATTATTTCATAATTCCCTGTCTATCTTCTGTAGTGGTATATAACCTATAGTTGTAATATTTGGTGGAGGAAAAAAATAAATAAAATCTTGTATAATATGCAGTGCTATGTAATTTACTGGCGATTAGTGCTTGTTAATGTGTTTTCTTTAATGTTTGAATAAAATTCTGTTTTGATGCCTGTGATCAATATTATGAACAAGCATGTAATTTTCTCAATTTAAAGAAGTGTTTTTGATGCAAAAAACCAAAAAAAGAATATAAAATCCACAATATCAACCAAGTGATAAGTGTTCACCTGACTTATTCCAGAAAAATAAATTAAGCTAAATATTCTAACAATAATAATTTCAATGACATGAAAAAAAAGATTTTGGGGAAAAAATCATATAAATTTTTAACTATTTTATTTAAAATGAAACAAATTTCTTTATACCAATTTGTAATTTTTATATTTTCTGTAGAGATCAAATAACTTTACTAGTATAAGTCAATTATCAATTTGATTTCTTGGAAAATATTTTTAATTATTTGTTACTTTGCAATGGGCTATTTTCATCTGCTTGCTCATATTGTCATATGAGATGTGTCATCTTTTGCTTTCTTTTTATAAAAGCACTTTTACCTTTCATCTGCAGCATTCGTTAGATAAATTAAGATAAATTATTTATGTATCTCTGATTGAAATTTCCTGTAGTTCATGTGTAAAAAATGTATTTTATTTCATATACAAGAGACAACAAGCATTTGTAGAAGATATGTTTTTTTTTTTTTTTTTTAAATCAATTTTTCTAAAACTCTGAGAAAAAAAATCTACATATTATAGGCAGTGACCTATAATCTGCACTAAGAAATTTTAAGATTTTACCCATGGATTATAGGCAGGAAATTTATATATATATATATATGAATTTTATTTTATACATATGTGACTTTACATATGAATGATGAATTATAAAATTACATCAATATCAAATGCATTCTTTTTCTTGAATATTTCTAACTTGCTGTTGTAGAAATAAAACACATAATGCATTTCATGATTATGCTGTAGCTTTTTTCTACAACAATGCAAACATTTGAATAGATTTTAATATTGAAAGAGTAAGTAGATAATAATGTTGGAATATTTTATAATAAACACTTAAGATGCTTTGATTTGTTTTCGATTTATTAAAATCAATTGTTTGCTTGTTTATACTCTTTGATTCAAAATGTAAAGTTTTTTTAAAATTACCTAATATACAAAATTTGGTACTTGCGTATTAACGCCACCTTAGCCACAGATTTGGCGGTTTTTAAGTGGCGTCAATCTAACAGCTACAGATTTAGCGGTTTTTAAGTGGCGCCAATCTAACAGCTACAATGAAGTGTAGATTGGCGCCACTTAAAAACCTCCAAATCTGTACCTGCGGCTGGCGTTCAAAAGATAACTGCGTGCGCGTGCGAACAACAAGATTGCTCTTTATTGGCGCAACTGTAGCTAAGGTGGCGTTAATACGTAAGTACCCAAAATTTTTGAATTAATTGGCTGATTAAAAGTTTCATGTTGGCAGGGCATTTCCCAGATGGACCACAGTATCGCATCTGTAGCTTCTCGAGCACTTTCATTCTCGGAGGATGATATCTCAGAATCTAGTGGAAGTTCTCTCCCATTCCAATTCAAGGTAAAGTGTTGCATACTTCGTTTTTATTGTCTTGCAAAAAAATAGTTAGCTTACTTACTGCCTGTTGGTTTAACAAACAACCAAATATCAAATGTAGATAGATGCATTCAATATTTTATTATTTAAAAATATATTTAGTCATTTTTTTTTTTTAAATATTAGATCTATATTTTAGTGTGTAGAAATTATTCAAATATGTATACTATATTAAAATAGAATATGCTTCCAGCTTGACAAATTGTCTTCTTTGTATCAAGAAACGCTCTCTATGTCCTCACGATCCTCTTCTACTTCTGACCACAACTTGTGCTCTGCTGAAAACAAACTAGAGGATTCTCAAACAGTCAAAAGGAACCTATCTGTGTCTTCCAACTACAGTTTTGGTGTATCTTCCTCGGAAAATGGCTGTCCAACTACCTCTAGTCATGACAGTGAGGCATCTGGTCAAACAGTTGAGGACAGATATGCAGTCTTCCTGGACATTGATGCATTGCCTAGCATTTTTGATCATCCTGAAATAGTTCAAGCAACTGCAACTAAAAAAGAAGAATTAGATTTTGAACCTAGTTCTTCCAAGTATGAAGAAGAGACTATGTCAAATGAAGTGAAAACCTCAACTCCCATTGTTTTTGCAGAATTAGACCCATTAGGAAATCACCCATATGTAGATAAAAAGGATTTCTTCCAAGATCTTAAAAATCCTCCTAAAAAAGTTCTAAAAGATCTTGTCACAGACTCGGATTTGTTTCAATCTAATACTGTCACAGAGAATGGTGCCCCAAAAGCTGTGCTCTCTGACGATTCTTGGACAGTTCCGTTTAATCCATTTGCTGGCGATGGCCAAGTTGCGCCCAATCTTCCACCTAGAACAGTTGCGCCACTGAACGATGCAGAAGGTGATCAGAGGGAGAGCGAACCTCAGGAAGTTAAAAACCCCTTTAATCCTTTCCTTGTTGGAGATTACCCGGAAGTTCCACCTCCCAGCTCTCCCCCACCACCGCCACCTCCTCGCCTCCCTACCACATCTCCCCCGCCTCCTCCCAGACCTCCAAGTCGCTCCACCCCCACTCATCTTCCACCCAAACGGAAATCGCCATTCGCCGCCTCCACTCAGTCTTGGTTCTCTTTCGATCAAGAGGCACTCTCTCGCCCTCTTTCCGAACCTGGCGACTTCGATGCATTCGCTCCGCCCCTCCCTTCGCCCGCCCGCAAGTTTCCCTGCGACCCGAGGAAGCCCAGCAGCCCCGCCCCCAACCACAGGAAGTTCACCAACCACAGTCCCAAGGCGTCCCTCGTCCAGGAGGCGGAGGAGGCTCCGGCGGCGTGTCCGAAGGATTCTCCGCCCCTCCCGCCCAAGCCCTGGCTGCAGCCGCCCAACTCGCTGTCTGGCGAGTCGAGCGCCTCCGCCAGGGAGAGCTCCAGCGGCGCGCACTCTTCCAGCTCCTTCCTCTTCTCGAGCTCCGACGAAGCCCGCGGCGGCAGCAGCTGCGACGGCCTCTTCTCCGAGCAGTCGGACGTGTTCGCGCCTCAGAACGGCGTGACGGAGCTCAGTCCCGACAGCATTTTTCGACGCAAGAGTGATCCTTTCGCCGATGAATTCTTCCTTTCTTTGCCAAAAAAGTCTGCGACCGATGGAAAGTAAAAGTATGTTATAACCGACCACAGACCTTTTTTAATGATTAGTGCTTCTTAAAGGCTCGTTCCTGCCGAGGCGTGAAGCGCTGAAGATTCACTCGGCAGGCAAGATAGTTTTTTCTACCCCTTCACAGCGAAACGTCAGAAATAGCATTACGCCTAGTGAAGTTCCGCTTCGAGTTGAAAGGGGGTCAACTCGAAGCGGTGGATATCAAACTGGTTTCAGGCGAACGTGAATGGTCAGAGCTTCACGCTTAAACGCCTCACGCCTTGGTAGGAATGAGCCTTAAGAATGTTCTTAATTTTAAAATCTATGCAAACAAATGTGTTCACTTAGCAGATGTATAAGCATTTTTAATAAACAAGATAAATTTACAATGAATAGCTTAAAAAATTTGTCATTTCGTGAGATGTTTCCACTTTAAAAATTTTACAATTTATTAAATTAATATCAAAATGTTTTTAGCAAACGCAATCATCAGTAGTTTGAAATTTGCCCTATAAGAATTTCTCTTCCCATTTATCTTTCAGACAAAAAATAAAATAGTAAGGAAAAGAAAAAAAAAATAATAATAAATAAATAAATAGTACAAATACCACGGATTGCTTCCATTCAGATATCGTTATCTCAGATTCCCCCCCCCCCCCCCCCCAAGCTCAAAGACCCCCCTGAAAATCAAGCCTATAAATTGTAGGGTAATTGCAAGAGATCCTCGGTTAAGAATCCATAATCTAAAAGTTTCTATGTTTGCTTTATAGAACCAAATAAATTTATAAAAGAAAAAGCATTTATTTTATGCAAATTTTTTTTTTTAAATGAAAGTAAAATTTTGAAACATTTTGTCACATTTTGTATTTCTTTGTTTAGTGAAACCATATCAAAAAATGATGAAATAGTTGTTCTAGGTAAAATACTGTTATTTCTAAATTGTAAATATTTTTATGCATATAATTTGTAATACAGGATTATCAAAAAGTCTCTCAATCCAAACATGTAAAAATTTGAAAATTCTGAACTAAACATTAATGACACATTGTTACAAGCTACCTCATTATAATGTTACAACAATGTCTCGCATGAAATTTTGGTTGCTAGCTTTAAAAAAATTATGCTGTTAGCTTTAAAAGTCATTTGTGTGGTGAAAGGCTTAGATGAGTTTTTTTCAAGAAAAAATTTTTATGAATGTGTGTTACTTTAAAAAGGAATTACAGATGAATGTTAGTGAAGCATTGGAGTGTTATTTATGAAAGAAATTTGTACAGAAAAACTGTTGAAGCATTTAAAGACCTTTTCAAATGTTGGTTATATTGGACAAGACAAAAATATTTCATTCATTAACCTAATTTCACTAAGCATTCACGGTAAGTTATTTTAAAGATTTATCTCTATGAATATATCACCATTTATATGTAATGTAAATTAAATAAGGAAATATACAACATCTAAGGAAATATACAATCCTATACAACATCATCATATATTGTATAGGATCATCCAATAGTGAAAGTGAAGTTTTTCCAAATGTTTATTATTGTTTTTTCAAATAGCAAATTAATTTTAAATATATGATGCACTTTTAAGGGCATAGGCTTATGTTTTTTTCTTTTTCAGCTTCTAAGAGCTTCCTGCACTTTGGTACTGTTTGAAAAGATTGCTGAAGAAATTTATCTGGTTCAAATTCAGTTCTGTTTTAAAATATTTTATTGGAAGTGAAATGGAAGCTTAATATTCAGAAATATTGTGCCACAGTATTAATTTTTATATAAAATTAGTTTCAATTTTAAATATGTTTTAACTGCTTGTAAGGTTGTTAAATGTGGTGCCACTTTGGAATTTTAGATCTGTTAATATATTATGCATTTAGATATGTGTTTATTGATCAACTGCAGAGTAATGTGCTTTTAGAGTATATTTATAGCTGTTATTTCTTTTCGTTCCTAAAATTTATTTTGTGCCATTTTTAGATTATCTCCCTGTGAAAGTGTGGGGTTCATCTCTTTATTAGATCTGGTTCTTTGTTTGTAAAGGAATAAATGTTTTATTGTTGAGATGTACATTTGAGTTCAACATGTGAGTTGTAAAGTATATTTTTATGTCAAAAAATATATTTTTTATGATAGAACTTAAGAGGTTTTGAAAGTATGGAACTTTATTTCTCAGTTAGTTAGAATTAAAAAAAAAAAATGTAGATCTGATAGATTGGGTGTATGTGTGTGTGTGTGTGTATATATATGTGTATGTATAACACACATGCATATGGCAGTTTTTAATGTCAGTTTTGCTGATTTAAAAGATGCATTGCATTTGTTTTTCTGGTTTATCACCTCATAATTAGTATTTTAGCGAATATTTCTTATACATTTTTAAAAAGTTTTACTCATGCAAATTGCTAATGAACCAGAAAATTGTTTAAAATTTAAATTATATATATATAAATTTTTTGTTCTTTTAGATTTAAAATCAACTTAGAGGGGGAGAAAAAAACGAGCAAACAAACTTTTTAAAAAATGTAAGTTAGTGAAGTAGAAAAAATTTCATTTTTGAATTAGAAGTCTATCACCGAAAATCATAATTTTCAGAAAAAATTGTAACTGACAACAACCGAAGAATATTTTCTTGTTTTTTATTTCTCCTCCATTGGAAACTTCTAAAATGTGGTTTTGTTTTTAAAGCTGAAGAAAAATTGAAAATTTAGATATTTTTATGATCCTTGATTTTATTTTGTTAATCAGATAATTTGGAAAAAATCTTGAGTTTTCAAGTAAAACTTTTTATTTACTGAAATTCATGTTTCAGTTACTTGGAAAAAAATTTATTATTTTTTAAATTGAAGATATATATTTTATTGCAAATAAAATAATTAAAGTCATAGGTCCTTGAAAACTAGGTATTACTGAAAATATATATTAATTATAAATTTCTTAACATGGGAAAATTTAAGAATTTCTTATGAATATTTTTCATTTATAAAGTAATATTCCATTATAATGTAAATGTATTCCAGAAAATATAATTTGATTTTAGTAATACTTTTTTTTCTGCGATATATATATATATATATATTGTGATTAATTAATATTCATAAATTATTATTATCAGTGAATTTATTTAATCAATCATCTTCCTGAATATTTTAAAATTTTGATGCTCAATATTTAAAATTCAGTTATAATTTTTCATAAATTTATAACAAAAATAAGTTTGCTATTTTTGTTTGTATATGTACTTACTGCAGATCATCGATATAAAATATATTATATAATTAGGTTGCTGAAAAAAGATAATGGGTTTTTTTTTTTTATTGTAACTGAAAAATTGAAATAAGTATTAAAGCTAACCTGGTTTTTTATTGAATGCCATAGTGTATAAATCTTTTTTAATAACATACTTGTTTTATTATTTTTTTATTAAATGTTGGTGCATATAAAAAAATTAATAATTTGAATTAAAAAAATGCACATAATTCTTTAATTATGTAATTTTTTTCTGTTCTGGTTATGAATTCCGCAAAGTAAATTTTTTTTTTTTTTATGTAATTTGATTATTTTATTCAGATCCATCATGGTGTTATTTTTATTTCCAGTTTCCCTTTAAAAATCAAATTATTTTAGTTCTTACCATGCTGTTTTTTAAAATGGCTTATTTCATTGCTGCTCTTTAGGTTACTATACTTAGAGCTAGGCAATCCTGAATCAAAAGAATATTTTTAAAAAAAACGATTTTCCACTATGAAAACTATTTATTTTGTCTTTTAATTTCTAAAACTGAAGAAAAGCTAATTTTAGAATGTATATATTATTGTTTAATTAATAAAATAAATATTTATTTTAATTGATATTAGAAAATATTAATTTCATGACATAAAATCATTTGACTGATCACATATTCTGTTTGTTTGGTATGATATTTATTGCTAATAGCATTTTGGTAATCATATCTGCAATACCAGCTTGAATTTCAGCTGTTAAACATGGCACATCTCATTATTTATTTTATAAACATTATGACATCTTGTCATGGAATTTAAAGATTATACTTTTCAGATTCAAAGCTTGGAAGTCTTTTTCAAGTTTTGCTAGGGTTTTCATTTTAAATGTTTGTATTAAAAATTTTTTTTAAATGTCCGTCAGTGGACTGACTTTAATGCTATGATTTTTTTTTTTTAAGGCTTTAATATGTTTAAAATTCTTTAGCTAATGTTGAAAATTCAAATGATAATTAAATTCATTTGAAGGACTCATGAGAAAGTTAATAAAATATTGTCATTATTATTAACTATAACTTATCTAATTTTCACATATATTTTTATCACTGTTTTTCACATTATTCCCTCCTATATTCATTAAACTAATTAAAAAGGTTGTCAGGTTTTTATCCTATCAGAATAAATTTTCTTTTCTTTGCATACTTTCTGTTTAACTTTTACTGTGAAATGTTAAACAAGCTACCACAAAAGCAAATAATGTTCCCTTTAAAATATTTCAAATAAATAAAAATACAATTTAAATATTTTTTTAGCAAAGATGCTAATTAATTGCAACCAATTTTTAGACCCGACTCTTATTGCTTTCATTTTAAAAGTGTAGCCCAATTTCATTTTGATTGCAAGTCAATGATGGAGAAAAATCCAAATATGATGAACTGTTAGAAAAAATAGTGTTGTTATTCAATAAAATAGCCTTGCATCGACTTTTCTATTAGTTCTGGAAAGTTTTACCTCAACTATAGTTTATTAATGTTTTCTCAAATCACATTAAAATATACTGACAAATATAATTAGTCATAAAACAAACTAGTTATATATTTTTTTTATGTATATGAGTAATTGTCAAAATGTTCTAAATTAATATTAATTCTGAGAATTTTATTTATAGGTAATTGATTTATGATTTAAGAATTATTCTTATTGCATGAATATAATTTTCATTTTGTCAAGTCAATCATTTGTATGAATGCACTTTTAAATTTAATACTGTGTTCTTAAACTTTTATTTGTGTTATTAAAAAATACTTTTTTCCCTTTCTGAACAAAAGTTATCAATCTGTGCTGTTACACTTAGAGCTTACAACTGCATTAAGGAATGAAGTTTTTGCATTGTGTTAATTTTCTTGCCTGTCAGCTTACTCTTATAAAATGGCGAGGATGCCTCCTACTTAATAATTATTATATAACAAGTTTCTCTTTAGACTTGAGTTAAGCAAAAGTTTGCACTCTTTTCAAAAATGTTTAATTTAATTAATGAAGAAAATCTTTACATCATTTAATACAATGAGAAGCACCCTAGTATGCGATAAGATTTATTTTAATATAATTTCCATGTTTTCTTTTTAGCTAGTAATGTAATATATATATAAATAATTTTAAGATTGTATTTCAACAACTTTATTTGGTTAAAATTGCAAAAAAAACATGTAACTAGCATTCTTTTACTGTAGGAAATCAAATGCACAATTTATCTCTTATAGTTAATAGTGTTTATAATTGATATTTCTTGTTTACTCATTAAGAATTTCAATTTTAAAAGCGCTTCTCAAAATGAAATACGAGAGTAAATTATTTTTCCAAATGGATATTTAGAAGCTAAAATATAAACATTAGATTTTATTTGAACTGCTATTGCATTCGTAACCATACTCATCTTTAAATTTCCATCAGTGTGGTGTAAAATTGACATCAAAAGATGTTGCGACAGTCAGTGCCGATATTCTACAACTACTACTCTTCTGGCATTATTGTCAAGGAGTTCAATTTCTAAGTGTTGTAATTTCTTTGACATATAAAATATTTTATTTACATTATTGCAGAATTTTGTTGATACAAAATAGACTTTTTATTCTTAAAATAGCACAACCATGTATATACATGTAACATTTTGTGTATCAAAATCGAAATGCATCCGTCTCCTTCTGTTCATAATTTACTCATTTTATCGCCTGTGCATTTCATTGTTTGCTTGTAATATATATATATATTTCTCCTTCCTTTAAATTATAACAAAACTTTGTGAAAAGTTTTTTCAATGAATATTACTAGATTTTTTTTAATAAAATTGAAATTCCATGCTTATTATCATTAGGATCATCTGCAAAGAATCGCAATTTTAATAACTCTGTGATATTTCACCAGAAAAGTAAAAGGTACACAAGTCGCTTTTTCTTCCGAAACTTTTAAAAATCTTAAGATTCTATATTGTTGTTGGATGTTTCTTGTTATTGATTCTACTTCAATATTTATCATGATGGTTGATCTCTCGGGAAAATCAATTGATATTCATTAAGATCCCAAAACAAATATTTTCAATATTTCCTTATGGAATTTATTCCTTGGTTTCTTACATTACATTGCAAGTAAAGCCTCGTTAGTTAACCTCTTTATCTTGTTCGAAGTGCACCTTTCATTAAGAGGTACATAACACTGCTAGAACTATAATACATTTGATTTATTTAAGAAAAAAACTCCCACTTTTAAAATCTGTATTTCATCTATTGAATAAATTCACATACTTAGAATCTGAGTTTGTTGCAGTTTTAGAGGTCCTAACAATAAAGATGTAACTCAGGCAGGAGGGTTTTTCATTGTAGAACTGAATAAAATCCATAAATAATGAACTGGGACCATAGCTAAACATATAAATGTCAAATGCACAACTTTTTTTTTTTTTTTACTGTGTAGCTTTCTTGAAAGAGTGCAAACCTTTGTCAATTTTCGCACACATTGTCTTGACTATAGGTGCTCTGTTTGGTCAAAGAAACCTCTGTTGGTGTAATTTACGTAAGAAAAATTATTTGTATATTTTTAATGCTTTTATATAATGGATCATTTACTAGCATTTAGTGTCATTTGTTGATAAACCCACTTCTTTACAGTGGCTCATTTGTCTAGCAAATAAAGAAAATTGTTACCTTTTAAAAAGTGCTTGTTTTTATTTTCAATGACTATGGATTATTTCTGTTCACCAATAGGTTAAATAATCATTTAAAAGAATCTGAACATAATATATGTGTAAGAATTATAAAATAAAAGCCACTTTTTTTTCATAGAATTTAATTTTTCAGAAGTCAAAGACAAAACATACAGAAAATTTCTTAGTGATGCAACAAAATCAACATTAAACAAACTTTCATAATGTATGTAACTTGATTTTTTTATTTTAAAATATCATGCATATAAAAATTCTTTTATTAGCTAGGGTTCTTAAATTATTTTTAACATTATCAAAATGTATTATAAACTTCACTGAGTATTATCAGGTAAAATTTTTAATTATATTGTGCAATATAAAAATTACCCATAGGAGAACACATGAAAGTGATAAATTTTATTCTACAGTTTAAGAACAGGCCATTTATTATATACAGATGTGTCTACTAGTAGATTTGCTATCCTGTAAAATTTTCATTATAGCTTTCTGATATTAATTAATAATAAGGTTTTTTTTTATCAGAATAAGAAATTTAATGTAGATAAATTATCTACTACATTCAGGATTCACATGCAACTGACATGAGAAATACTTTTGTAATGTGTCATAAATTCACAAATTATTTTCTGTAGAATACATAAAAACAGTTTATTTATAACTAGAAATCAACAAAATAAAATTAATTTGCTCTATAGGATATATACATAATTTAAATAATTCTGCTTTATGGGACAACGCTATTGCACATTGAGGACCTTCTTGACAGCTAGGACAACATCTTGGGGCTGCGGAATGGCCAAGGGCTCTAAGCTCTTGGTGTAAGGCATGGGTACATCTGCCCCCGTGACCCGCACCACTGGAGCATCCAGATAGTCAAAGGCAGGACCTGCAATTTCACATAAAGTATATATAATCTTTGGATTGAGTAACATGAAAGATATTTTTGCATACATTCACAAGCAGTTCTAAGCCCAGCTTGACATTTTCAACATGTATACAGTTGCATCACTATAGATTGTTTAAGCTGCGAACTCTTTTTAGCATCCATAGTTTTGAGCAATAATTTTTTAATAGAAGCAAGAAGAAACTTACTTTCTATGACACGTGCACAAATTTCGGACCCAATGCCACATTGTGGCCAACCTTGTTCCACCGTTATCAGATGATGGGTCTTCATTACAGATTCGAGAATAGTCTGTTCATCCAAAGGACGAATTGTGCGGAGATTGATCACCTGCAAGACAAGAAAAATCAAGGATCATTCATTACAAACACTTCTCTTCATTTAACCTACTGCAAAAAGGAAAAAAAAAATCAAAGATTAATAAAAGTGATTATTAAGTTTGTCTAAAATCTAACGAGTCTTCTAATTTTTACTGTAGTAAGCTTAAATTCCATTGCAAATAATTATATTATTTTTCAGCTGTTACTGAAACATTAAACACAATGTTGACTAACTGGTCAATCATAAAGTAAAACATTGTATCTCATGTATCTTCACTAAATTATGGAATTCATAATTAATCTGCTTTGTAAAAAAAAGTTTTTTTTTCCCCATGAAGTGACATTTTTAATATTTATATGCAATAAACATCACATTAGGCTAATTTTTTAAATAAAATTCTACAATTTTTATCAAAAAGATATCTGTAAAGCATCAATTCACCTCGAAAACTTTCACATTAGGATAATTATTGCAAATATTAATAAAAGTTAGTTGGATTAATATTAAGAAACATTTTACAAGTGAATGAATAAAATAAAATTAATTTAAAATATAGAAGAAAAGTTTGAATGAATCAGAGTGCTCTTTCTTGTAATTGATGGAGGCAGTACTCTTAGTCATTTCCTATTACATAATTAGAATAGAATTTCATTTCCAATACTCTAGTCATTAGCTGAGAAAGTTCACCGTAGAAAAAATATTTCTGGCACAATTAGTGGCTCAAAAATGTATTTAATTATGCAGCAATGTTAATAAAGCATTTGTTTAAATTCTGATGAGGGCCTTAAAACTGCAAATATACTTGGTAACTTTCATGACACTTGCAAAAAAAATAATATAATTTGATCATTGTAGCATACATGTAAAAAATTTTTGAAAGGAAAATCTAAACAAGTTGTTCAGATTTCAAAAACAATTTATTCAACAATGGAATTTTCAAGCATTCATCCTCCTAATCCTAAATATCCATTTGCAGCAGATTATTAAGCTAAGATTCATGCAGGTTAGATATTTATCCTTCTTTTCATACAAAGAAAAAAATTATACTCTAAGGTTCACATTTTAAATTACTAAAAATAAATTTTATTTTGACAAACAAAATGCATTGACAATATTTGTTACTCAGGTAAATTCCATATAGAACATTTTACAAATTTAATATCAACCATTTTCATGTGTTATATACATATATATAATCTTCTAAACTCTCTTTATACATTATAACAATTATTCGTTAAATTTGTATTATCCTTTTGGGCATGCAGACAAACATAGGTGACGAGAGACTAAACATTGTTGATTTTATGATCAAATGATACAAAATGGTTATATGCATATTTTTATTATATAATAATTATTTTTATTGACTTTAATATATTTTTAATGGGGTTATATTAATTTTAAAGTTTATATATGCTGTCTCATGCCTTTTAAATGCCTGTGCCTCATTTCCAATGTGATGTCAGGTTTTGGATTCGAGGTGACAGGTTTAAACACTATCACCAAAGTGGATTTGATATGTCAGGTATATGCATGACATATGGAGTCGTTTGTTGTATTTTGTATATTAACTATACTGTGCCTGTGTTTTATGTGTATATATACAAGGTTGATGAAAATAATAAATGTTGGTTTTTATCTTATATGGATGTGTGCTATTTTCATACTACTACTACCTTTTTTAAGACTATAACCAATTAGAAAATCTAATAAAGAAGTCTATCAAGGGATGGGCCCAGTTACTCATAGCGAGTAGTAGTTGAAAGATTTTTTAATTCACAGAAACGAGCGAAGCCATTTATAGGATCAAATAGCAGATAATAGAAAAACTTACAGAAGTAATTACAACTCTTAGACAGAAAATAAAGTAATATTACTCAAAAAACAATGTTGGAATATTGTTCAGTGAGTCCAGCCAGCAACACCCAAGGTTGAGAAAGATTATAAACCGAGAAGGAACTGGGTCTACAGTGTCAAAATCCCAAAAATGTTTTGGTTGTGGAACACCAAGTCATGTAACTGCAAATTGCCATTTGAAATTCAAAAGTAATATGTATGGAGAAATTAAAATTTAAGGCCATGAAATTTTATTTTCCTAGCTTTGTATTTAAAAATATAAAAAAATCAGTTTTTTTTTTTTTTTCAAAATTTCTCCAATTATTTTCAGTTTTCAAATTGAGTGGCCACCCAGTATACATATATTGTACATAATATATTAGTTTCATGCATACATAGAATGCAACCTAAAATCTGTTCCCAGCCTTTATTATTATAACTATTGGTCTTAGACATATACTACAAAAATCTTTCAATCAAAGTAAATATTCAAGTTAAGGCACTTTTATATTTGAAAAAGCAATATTAGAGAGAGTAAAAAAAAAAGCTAACTTTTCAGATAATCCCCGGTTTCATATTTAATTAATGGCTACCTTCTTTCATTTCATATATAGATTTCCAAATTTTTGTCAGTGCTTGGAGCACAACCGCTTTATTTTAGATGCATCCATCGAAGAGCCATTCCTTTTGACACAAAAAGGGAATTGGATCTTGATTAAAATCTCAGATTGATTTAATTAAATTTATAACCGACCCCTCCATAAAGCCTGAACTCTAAAAATAAAAATCTTGATCGATTTTTTTCACATAGAAATGAACCATTTTGTGCTATGTTAGTTAGAATGAGATTTTGATTTTTTACTTTCACGAATATTAAATTTTTTTAATATAAAAGGGCCATAACATAAATCTCTTATTTATAACTTTTTTTGCAATTGGAAGTATATGCATATAAACCAATGGCTGCAGAAATAAGGTCATTGCGCCCCATATATGTATAAAGAAAAAGAGTGAAATTTAAATGTATCCTAAATTAAGGAAATCAGTAAAAAAAATTATAATATCAATTAAAATTTTAATTATCCCGTAAATAGCTGAAAAAAGAATAGGAAAATGTGCCTTCAGGCCATATTATATCTATGCTAACTTTGTCCACTAGATGACTGGATCTAAATAAACACATCTATCTAATGAAATATTTCAATAAAACGCTGAGAAACTTTCTGCAGTATAGATACTTGTATAAAATTTAATTGAAATATAACAATTGACCAGACCAGATGATTTATTTAAAAAAGCTGCAACAGATGCTCTACAAATGATGTTTCAGAATTGTAAATTATGCAAATGAGGTGCAAAATCACCCAGAAATCTCACTGCTTTGCTTTAACGCCTTTGACTACTTCGTTTGGTGACATTCCAATGCATTTCATTACCGTGCCAGTCAATAGAATGTTTCAAAATTTTATCACTGTTGTCGTAACTATGAGAATTAATCGCTGTCATTCATCTTGCTTTTAATTGCAAACACTGATATACCTACATATTGATTTTTATTTTGATTTGCGGAACATTGCAATTATTGAGGATTAACTTTTAACAAAGTTATTTATTAATAAGTAATGACAGTTTGTATAAATAATAAATGCCACTGGAATGGTACCCGTTTATTTGCTTGGAAAAAAAAATGCTAAATAATTGTTGTAATCTAACGTTAGAACGTTTTTTAACTTTCTTATCTAATATGATGTTAGTCCTCTTTTTCGTTGCAATTTTCTATATTTGATTTAGGAGAGAAAAACAAAAAACTTTTCAGAAAGCTCAAATTTCTAAGCAAACACACACTTCCGACAAACCTTTTTTTCAATATTGAAAGTTTATTTATTTCATTTAAAAACTTGATTTGCTTCATATTTAGCTACTATATGTTCAAAAATTAAGCATGATTTTTTAAGGTCTTATTTTTATAAAAAGATGCAAACATTGTATTAATATTCATACTTTTTTCATTGGTTATAAAACAATAAGTTGCTTTTAAAAAATAAAATGTCTACTTTTTTTAAATATATATAGATATAATCCTACTGAGAGAAAAAAAACCTACCTCACAGTCTATACCACTGTTTGATAATTCTTTAGCTGCATCTAAGCAGGTGCCAACTGCTTTAGAGTGTGCTACAAGAGTAATATGATGACCTACAAGACAAATGTAGTGGATATTAAAAATTAAGATGGCTTTTCAAAATCAAGAATAATTAATATTTTAGTAAAAGGCAAGATATATATATATATCGTTCTTAAGTAATAAATACAGAAACATACCAGTTTTTTCAATTTTAGCTTTTCCAATAGGTATTAGAAAGTCTTTTGACATTGCTGCTTCTGATATTTCAAATGCTACACCATACAAAAGTTCATTTTCCATAAAAACCACTGAAAAATTCATTTCATTTACAAATTAAACAAAATTATGAATGCTGTATAAAAATACAAAGAACTTTTTCTTTAAATGCATTGAATAATTTCATAATTTCTCTTTTCATACACACTACTTTTAAATTTTTTTTAAGAGAACAAATTAAAACACCCTACTCATGCCCTACATTAAGATTTTAAAAAACCCTATGAAACCAAATTCAGTACTCCTGTAGTGCTTTTCATCTTTTTAACAGAACCATAACTGGCAACAAACTTTCAATTGATTGTATGAATAAATGAAAAATTTCAGATATCTAAGAAGGGGGAAAAAATAATTGAAAAAAGGAAAAAGATTAAACTTTCTAGTAAAATGTGTAGCAGGACGATCAATTGCAATGATAGCAGCAACTACTGTGGATTCACATTAACCAGAAAACTCTTAGCATTGAAATATTTTTATGATACTATTCAAATAAAAAAAGGTATGCTTATAATGAAAAATTTCATTTCATTTATGCAACATATATACAAATTTCAATTTCATTCATATGAAAAAGTTCTATTAATAAATTTTTTCATACTTCAAATAATCTACACATTTAACTTATAATAACTACCATAATTTCCTGACTATAATCTGCTATCAAAATTGTTGGTGTTTCCTCTATTTGTACCAATAAAATAATGCTTTTGTGATTAATATCTTACAGTAACACAGCATTTTTAAAGCCTTTTATATAAAAAATTAACCAATTATGCATTTCAGAAGTGGAAAATTGAAAATGAAATATATGCAATTAAAAACAATCGAACAAACGAAAAAATATATATCAGATATACTCCATAAAATAAAAATAAAAAGTTAATGTGGAAAAAAAAAAAAAAAAAAAAAAACGTTTATGTCAAAATCCATAAAAACATTTTTTTTCAAATGGCACATATTGCCTTCCTATCATTAAAGCACTGCTCCCTATAATCATATAAAGCTTTCACAAGTTCTCGCTTTACTTTTGAACAAATTGTTTGTTTTTTAACACCATACATATTCTGCCTATTATCTTCAGGGGGGAAAAGTATTTTTAGGCTATAATTTTTTTTAGAATAAGTTTTCACTGAAATTTCCAGGACAAAATATATCTATAAATTGTATGCAGTCACCTATAATTCATATCAAAATATTTTAAGATTTTAAACATGAAGTCCTTCAATTAAAGGCATAAAATTAATGTATTATTCTTTCAGAAATTTAAAAGTTAACAGTTATATATAGAGAATGTTTTAACTCCAGGTTTACAAACTTCTTGGATAGGTAGAATACACTTACACCCTTGGAATCATACAGCAACACAGGGACAAAAATGCTTTCTGAATGTAGATCGTGTTGCATGGACTAGGTATTGCAAGTGTTCTCTTAGATCTTGAAAGTTACTTATGTATCATATTCCTGTACACAAACGAAGAACTTGGTTGCAGTAACTGCTGGAGAATTCCGAGACATGTTCCAGATCTTCAAGATTATCTGGGCTTCTAAGGGCCAAAGTTGCAAAATCCATGTCTCGTAACCTATTCTTTTAATCCAGTATTGATCTTTATTATCGTTGATAATTTTTTTTTTTTTTGTTGATTTACATTGATTACCATGGGATTATTGATTAGCTTGCTGTCTTTTCCTTTCTAGTGTTTTCTGTGTGACATTATATGATAGAAAAACATTTAATACACAGTCTTGCTATGTGATTTTAAGTCATTTAAGTGTACCCTACCCTTCCAAGAAATTTGTAAACTTGGTATTGAGACTCTGCATAAACAACTTAGCAAAAATTATTTATTTATTTATTATTTAATTATTTATTTAAAAAGGAACAAAGATTAAAGTTAATTGTGAAGCTTTTAAAATAAAATCATAAAATGTGCAAAAATTTTAAATGTATAAAAAATATTTGAAATATATACCCAATAAAAAAATTTATTTTTTTTTTCATTTTTAATGTGAATTGCTAGTGTACGTGTTGCTCTCATTACTTTGAATAACTAGTAGATTTAATTAAAATTATATATTATATTCACTCAATTTACTTAGCCAGAATTTCCTTCAATAGATATACAAATACAAAGTAGTATCTTTTACGAAAGTCCACCAGTAAAATATTATTTCTATCATCTGAAGGGATATGTTAGCAACTTAATAGTTTTTTTTTAAATGAATGGTGAAATATAATATTTATGGAATATTTGATAATGCATAAGCAATAATTTTTATGAATAAAGAAATTGACTATTGTATTTAGATATGCAAATTCTATTATCAAGACAAAGACGTGTGATTATAAATGTTAAATAAATTCCATATTGTTATGTTTCTTAATATTATTAAATTAACCAATCATGGAAAATAAATTCTTTGAATGCAAAGTGTTTTACCTGGGTCTGGATCTCGGATGGCACTTTTAAGGAGTCCCCGGCAATCCTCAGCAGAGTACGGTGAAATGACCTTGAGGCCTGGACAGTTGGCATACCATGAAGCAAAGCACTGCGAGTGCTGCGCACCCACTCCAGCTGCTGCACCATTGGGTCCTCGGAACACGATTGGCACATTCACCTGGGAATCAGAAGTTAATGTCGCTACAATCAAGTTATTTTCAAAATGAATGTTCTCCGAGACATAAATTACCTCTTTAGGAAACCAAACTTTTTAAAACTATTAAAATGAAAGTAACTGTTTAATTGATAATATATTTTGCTGTGATCAATATTTTTGATTAAACTTAACAAAAAGGATTCAAATTTATTAAAGATAAAAAACTCAAATTAAATTACTTTTTCAATTTTATGATTCCATTTTCAGACTGAGTTGAAATATACATACTATTCAGAAAAATTCATTGAAATCTTTTACATTGGCTGCTATCTACAAAAAGACTGTATACATTAAAGCTATTTAGCTGTATATAAACATAATATTCAAAACAATTTTATAACTGTTTTTTTTTTTTTTATTTGTTCAAAAATAATTATATTTTATCTGTTGAAGTAATTTCTGTATCTTATACACAATAAATCTCAATCTATATTAGTATTTAATATAAAATTACAAAACATTTTCTGGACTACAAATTAGTTTTGATAATGTATAATTTAGCCACTTGAAAATTTCATGATAATAATATGAAATAAAATAGGACCAATCTAACCTTTCCAGCAGACATGTAGAATGTTTTAGCAGCAGAATTAATGATATGATCAATGGCTTGCATAGAAAAATTGAAGGTCATGAATTCACAAACAGGACGCAGGCCTGCCTTCAAAAGATAACAGTAAAAATCTTATCATTTAATAATTTATTTATTATTGATAATATTTTATTGGTCATGACATGAAAAAGAGTATAGTTTATTATTTTCACAATTTTTTTAATGAATTAAAGATATAATACACTATTATATGATCAGGAATAGTGAATTAAATTTAGTAGAGATATAAATAAAGAATCACAATAAGTCATATATAGGTGTTATTAATCATATAGAATAAAAATGTTTTTATTACTTATAGAAATGGAAATAAAAGTAGAAGAAAATGAAATCAATAAAAGCAATTTATTATTATATCGTTATATTTTAAAATTTATATGTACAAATTATACAAGTAATGCAATGTTGTAACGACCAGCAACAATGGAAATCATTTAACTCACCAGAGCAGATCCTACAGCAATGCCAGCAAAACCAATCTGTAAAAAAAGAATATATATATAATTGAAGTTATTTCAATGAAATATAGTTTTTAGAAGTTTCAAGCCAAAATAAAAAAAACTTACTATATAATAAAAATTTAATATTGCAACTATGTAACAGTAATATCTTTTGCAGCAGATATTCTACACATAATTTTATATTAAAAAGCCATAAAATGATTTTAATACTTAATAATTTTTATACTATTACTGTCAATACTATAATCAAATTTCTAAAAATGAAATCAAACTTCAAAAATGGAGGGAAACAATACATTAAAGCATTATCACTGAGGATTGGAACAACTTAATGAATAACAAATGCGGAATCAGATTCAAGGCAATTTCGTATGAAATCAGACAAATGATGCTGAACAGAAAACTTTTGCATCTACGGTGGAGATCAGCTTGATAAACACATAGGGAAGAAAATTTTAAAGAGGCTCAAGTAAGCGAGGAAGACAGTATGACCACAAAATGCCAACTCTTGAGACTATGAATATCAAATCATGCTGGCAAAATGTAGAATTAATATTTCGTAGCTAATAAATTATTTTTTAACTTAATAATTTTGAAATTTATAAAAAGAAGTTTAGGACTTTATAAATATCAACACCATTTCTGAAGCATTTTTCTGAACATAGATGTTCCACAAATCCACAATCATTTTTGGAGAAAGTATGTATTCTAGTAAATTAGTAACCTTAAACGGATTCTCAATACTACATACCCTATTGTAGTTGTGTGAACAGTTAAATATTGTTCTGCAAAATAGTACATCAGTGTTGAATTATGAATATAGATAACTTAATATTTTTTAGCACAAGTGAATGTGAAAAACTGAATTATTGTCCTTTATAAAAAAAAAAAAAGAAAATACAGTTGTCTTTATTGTTATTAATAATATTTTTGATAAATTTAACAAAAAAGTATATGAAGCTGTTAAAACTAGAAATTCATGTTACAATTTTGCTACATATCTGTGCAAAGCAGGATTTTTATATTATACTGTAATAAAAGAATTCAACTTTCTAATTGGTTTAACATTAAAGAAATTTGTAATTTAAAGAACCAAGTCATTTTAAATGTTATTGATAATTCAATGTTATTTATTTGCTTGATGTTTTCGTGAGTTTGGCTTTGAGTAACTGAAATTTTGAAATAAGTATTCTGTTTTTCATTTTCTCATTTATTTAGGTTGTTTGTCATTAAAATGAGAAACTTTCAATACTTTTTATTAAAACTATTACTGTACTGATATCAAAAACGTATTTTATTACAGAGCAAATATAAAAATATTGCACAATTCAAGATAAAAAAAAAAACCTGAAAAATAATGCATCAAGAAGGAGGAATAAACTGGACGAAATTTGGTAAATGTGATGTACGAGTTTACATTTGACTGCCGAAATAAACAAACATTTTTCGTCCTTGCCTCAAAAGCGCCCACAAAGAGTTAAAAAATTTTCACATTTCATCAGTACTTGCTGAATACAAAACTTCTGTTTTGTTCACCCTCTCTTCTTTGCCATGTCAAAGCTAAATGACCAGTTTCTGGTGAGATTGCAGAACATTGGGAAAGGAATATCCTTCCTTGGAAACTTGGATGACTACTTCATCACTCCGACCTATTCCTCATATCTGTAAATGATAACTGAAAAGCTATACCTATCAGAACTTCATGCAATATTCAAAAAAGCAGTCGACTATTAAGAAAGGATGGGAAAGTAACATGTGTCACTAAAAAGGTGTAAGCCTAGCTGGAGTGCTGATGACTTTGCAAAAAAATCAACAGCCATTTACAAAAGTTATGGTTATTATAAACATGAAATTCAACATCTGACATCCCTTTATCTACAACAGGTGTCGAAAATTTATGGGCTCAAGAAGTCTCTAATCCCACTTCACCAGTCCCAAACTTTATAGAGATCAAGCAAATGTCCTCTTCTCCCAAAAGAATGAAACAAAAACTCCCTGATAAGGATGGATTCACCCAAACATATTTTTTTTACAAACCAACCAAAAAAAAATCTGAGAAACATCGTTTTCTCACCAATCTCTGATAGAAACTTCTTTCCCACTTGACAATATAGATTTCCGAGTTTCTACAAAAAAAAACTGCTTAACCTGCTTAAAAACATTTCCTGCTCATTTTTTGTTGCTTCCGACAAAAACCTGCAAACTGTTCAAGACCACAGTTACAAACTTAAAATAAGTGATATCTAAAGAAAACTTAGCAGTTGATAAAGAACCTCATCAATAAAAATATGGAATTTAAATGCTTTAATCTCAAAAAAGATTAACTCTTCAAAGTAGTTATCAGAAGCCTGCCATTCAGCACTGACAAAGGCATAATAAAACAAGAAATTAACCAATAGAAACTTTATAGTAGTGGATATAGCCCAATCCTCCAGTGAAAATAGAAAAACCATGTCACTATTTATCAAGACAATTAATTCTCTCATCACCAGTGAAATTTACAACCTTTAAGAGTCCTTGGCACCCAAATTTTCATTCAAAAATACAGAGGCACAAAACTGTAATACAATGCCATTGTTGTTTTTACAACAGCAGTGAAGTATTCTATCTTCAAATAAGTTTTGAAATGCACAGAAAACTGCATTGATGGCTGCATCATTGCTCAGGGCAAACTGCAAAAATGTTTTAATTGTTCGGGTGATCATGCCACTGACTGGCATAAATGTCCCTAGTTTCCTAAAAAAAACCCAGCCAAAGTCAGGAAACTTGCAACCTAAGATTATTTCTCAACCTTCAGCTCCCAATATGATTATGAAGTCTCAATCAACACCATTGAAAATTAAAAAAACATCACCTACACAGACTTCTCTGCAGGCAGAACAATTCGCTCCTTCACTTCCAACAAACCTATTACCAATCTTGATAGCTCTGATATCATGCATGCCATTTTAAAGCATCTAGACAGAAGCAATGGTTCCAGACTTCTAAAAACCTTAGAGCACCTTTCCTTGCTCTCAAAAAAAGTGGAACTTAAATAGAAAAACCTGCATGTTATTTAAAACACAATTGTATTCTTGTATTCAAATAATTCTCACTCACTCTATAAATTATATTAAATAATAATCACTCAAGAAATTTCTAACTTACTCTACCAGCTAGAGTAAATCTCAGCTATGTCCAACTAATACTTCCGCATATGGCATCTTCTTTTGGTGAATTAGAGTGAGAGTTAAAATTAACTACTCCCTGAAATTATTTAACTTCTGCAACAACTACAGTTTTGAATAAAAGTTCTTAATTATTTCTGGGTTTTTTTGCCAAGCAATGGGTATATTATTCATCCTTTATTATTTCATAATCAAAAGAACCGCACTCCAGTATACCATAAAAAGGAATTACCTTCATATATGATGTATACGCATAGGAAATGAATTTATTAAAATTTCAGAAATTGAAAGTTTTATTCAAGATATAAAGCTACATATAGAAAACTACTCAATAAAGTATTGGTACATCTTTGGCTCTATGAAGATTGTTATATGACTTGCTGTTGATTTATAGAGTAGGTAGATATGCCCCAAAGAAATTTCTCAACCAACTCTCAAATTACTGAATTAAATAAGTGAGATCCCAGAATAATCAGAGGCACTAGGTCATCTGACATCTAAATATATTATGGAGATATTTGGCTATCTTTGAGAAGCAAAATTTATTGAAAATAAAATATCAAAGAGTATAAAAATTTTCTTTAAGCCTTTAAAGTTTTTTTCTTCTCTCTAATGCAGCTGGCAAACACTTAGACAGCTTGGTCTTGGATGCCTTGAGGCAAGCGCTGCACAGACGTTACTCACATTCCATTACCCAGGGAACGCATGTAACTTGAAGATAAGCCACGGACGCGGAGCAGGCCCCTCCCCACAACGCTCTACAAACATATTAGACCGGGACCTACAGTTTTAAAGTGGATTCCGAACCACTACAAACATCCATGGCACCGCCGGGACTCGAACCCGAAACCTGTGGTACCGAGGGCCAGAGCGCTAGCCACTCGGCCATTCAGGCCCCAGCCTTCAAAGTCGAAATGAAAGTAAAATACAAAGGGCCTTGAATAATGCCCTGCAGTAAGATTTATGAATGAATCAAAAGGATTTAAGCTATCATATGAAATGATACTCAAAGCCATAACTCTGTATGTCAGACAACATATCAGCATATGGACATCTTTCTTTTGTAATCTGGGTATAATTGGTAGCAAGACTCAATCCGGAAAACTATTGTACCCTAATCTACACACAGCAGTCCACACACACTTTATTTTTACAAGACAATCAAAATAGCAGCCTAACATAAAAAAAATAATGTTAAATGTCTTTTTTGTTTGTGCTATCATTGTTAGTCATATTTGCGGGGGGAAAAAAATTTCCAGAAATATTTTTAATAAAATTTATATTAAAAAAGAAGGAATTAAGAAGTAAAACTTACTTCTGTAATTGGAGTATCAATAACTCTCTTATCACCATACTTTTTCCATAAGCCTCTGCTAACCTGTGAAGGAAAAGTGAATCATAATTATTCAAAAACACAATATTTTATAACTGTAATTATTCAAACAATTCTATTAAATAAATAAATATATAGAGTTAAATAAATAAATAATAAATTTAAAAAAGTTAATTTAATAATCAAAACTTTCAATAATAAATCTATCCATAGATTTTAATCCATCTAAAACAATATATTCAAAATAAATTGTATTTAAATTTTAAATAATAGCCCTTTAACAAAAAGGTATGAATTTGTGGCGGTATTGTAAAGGTTGCGTAGTGTTATTGAAATCCAGATGGCAAAATAAAAGACGATAATCAATTTTCACAATTACAACATGTTTATTCCACTTCGAACGGCAACTACGTTCTATTTTTATTCTAGCGGGAAAATTCCCTTTTTTAACAGTGAAAGTAGAAGTCGTTCAATTTGTATTCCATTTTACATCAATAGGTGTCGCTACATCACTCCCCTACCAGTAACAGAGTTACGTTACTTTGAAAATGGTAGACGAATTAATATATCAATACAAATATTAACGAACAAATACACATTGATACAAATTTAAATTGTACAAAATAAGTACAAATACAATTACATTTAAACAACTCCATACAATAAATCAAGTTAATTTTTAAAATGGAATGGATGAATTATAATTTTGAAGAAAAGTCAATAATGTCATTGAAACGAACAAGAAGTTTTACTTGTCTTCCACAACGTGTTGTTGTATTTGGTTGTGCAACTTGCTGACTTGGTATAAATGTTTGCTCACTCGGCAGAGATGTATGATCATTTGATGACGGTGGATTCAGAAGTTCATTAGGTTGTAACACATATGCCGGATTTAATCTATCCACTGAAATATTAACTTGTTTATTTTTAATTGATAGAAGAAAGTTTTTCGAGGATCTTTGCAATATCAAATTGGGTCCTTCATATGGGGGTTCTAATGGTTTTTTAACTCTGTCAATTCGCAGAAACACATGTGAGCATGTGTACAAATCTTTTGGAATGAAGATCTTTTGTTTACATTTGTTTTTGGAGTGATATGGCTTTAAGTCGGCCATTTGTTTTCGGAGATTGCTTAAAAAATTATCATCAGATATTGGAAATTTGGATTCTTCAAAGAATTCGCCTGGTAGTTTAATAGTTTTGCCATAAACCATTTCAGCTATTGTATACTTAGAGTCTTCATGTAGAGCAGCTCGCAAACCCATAAGAACCGTTGGTAATGTGTCCGTCCAACAAACGTTGTTATGACATCTAATAGCTGTTTTCAAGGTACGGTGAAGACGTTCGACTTTTCCATTACTCTGAGGATGGTAAGAAGACGTATGGTTTACTTTAACACCACAGAGCGCAGCCAAACTTCGAAATAGTTCTGAAATAAATTGAGTGCCTCTGTCAGTAATAACACAAGTAGGTACACCAAATCGGGTAATCCAATGCTCATAAAAAGCTTTTGCTATACTTTCTGCAGTGATATTTGATAACGGCACCACTTCCATCCAAGAGGTAAACCGATCAATACATGTCAAGCAGTATGTGTATCCATTGGAAGGCGAATAAGGTCCAATTAAATCTATATGAACGACACTAAATCTCTCATCTGGTGCTTGAAATTGTGAATATTCTGATTTTGTATGTTTAGTTATTTTATTTTTCTGACAGTTGATGCAAGTTTGAGTCCACTGTTTAACATCTTTTTTCATATTTGGCCAAATGAATCTTTTAGTTATTTCTTTTACAGTAGTTCGAATTCCAGAATGAGCTAAACTGTGAAGTGTATTAAATATTGTCATTCGAAAACTTTTTGGAATGAATGGTCTGATACTGGAAGTAGAGGTATCACAATGCAAGAGCTTTCCTGATGGCAATTGGTGTTCCTTAAAATGTAATGATTTGGAATGTAATTTTAATTGTTGTAGTTCATCATCATTAATTTGTGCATCAGCTATCAAGTCATAATCGACAATAGGTGAATCGATGTTCTCAATTCTAGACAGTCTGTCTGCTACTACATTGTTTCGACCACTGATATGGTATAGATTAGTAGAGAATTGTGAGATATATTGTAGGTGTCTTAGTTGTCTAGGGGAGGCTTTATCATTGTTTTGCTTAAAAGCAAATATTAACGGTTTATGATCAGTATAAATATCAAAATCTCGACCTTCAAGTAAATGCTTAAAATGTTTAATGGATAAATATATACCCAAAAGTTCACGGTCATAAACGCTGTAATTTTTCTGAGCATCATTAAGTTTTTTAGAAAAAAATGCAATTGGCTTCCATCCATTTGGTTCTTTTTGTTGAATAACTGATCCAATAGCCCAATCAGATGCATCTGTGAGAAGTGCCAGAGGGTAATCCGAGTTGGGATAAGCCATTAACGCTATTTGAGCAACATCTTGTTTGCATTTGTCAAAACTTTGTCTAGTTTCATCGGTCCATGGTATTTTGCGTCGATCTTTTTTTGTAGATCCTTTCAAAAGTTCATGTAGAGGGGCTTGAGTTTTTGCGGAATTATTTATATAATTACGATAAAAATTGATCATTCCTAAGAAGGAACGTAATTCGTGCATAGTTTCTGGTAATGGATATTCTATGATAAGCTTTGATCTTTTGAGGTTGAGGTTGTGAGCCTTCCGCAGATATTTGATAGCCTAAAAAATCTATTACAGGTACTCCCAAAACTGATTTGCTAATATTAATCCATAGACCATATTTATCTAAACGCTGGAAAACTATTTTAAGATGTGAACGATGTTCTTCCTTGCAAGAAGAGGCGATCAACACATCATCTGAGTATGGAAACACAAAGTCTAGACCATAAAGAACTTCATTTATAAACCTTTGAAATGTTGCAGGGGCATTTTTGAGACCAAAACTCTTCACATTGAATTGATAAAGTCCAAAAGGTGTGATGATGGCAGTTTTTGCCTTATCTTCATCTGCTACAGGAATGTGATAATATGCTTTAGTAATGTCAATTTTAGAAAATATAGTTTTATTAGTTAAAATATGTTGAAAATCCTGGATTCGAGGTATGTTATATCTATCAGGTATAGTTAAATCATTCAATCTTCTATAATCACCACATGGACGAAAAGAACCATCTTTCTTTGTTACTATATGTAATGGACTGGCCCATTCTGACCTAGATGGACTAATGATGTTATTGTCTAGCATATATTTAAATTCTCCTTTAGCTATTTCGAACCGTTTTGGATCTAGTTGTCTTGCTTTACAATTTATAGGTTGTCCTTTAGTTACAATATGATGTTTTACATTTGAATTAAGAAAATTTGGTTTTTTTATATTGGGATACATAGAAAATAAATCAGAATATTTACATAAGCTGCTCGTTGTATTTACACATTCATTAATAGAGATGGGTGCAATGTTACCATAAACTGCAAGGTTAGTTACACCATCAATTAATCTTTTATGCTTTATATCAATTAATAAATTGAACTTATTTAAAAAATCTGCACCTAGTATAGGTTTACTAATTTTGGCCACAATAAATGGGAATTGAAATTCTCGGCGTAAACCTAGATCAAGATTTAAAATTTCTGTACCAAAAGTATCGATTGCAGTATTATTTGCAGCATATAATTTATAGTCACTAATAAATTTGTGATTAGAAGTATAAGGAATAAGACTTACGTCCGCTCCACTATCAACCAAAAAGCGTAAACCCGTTTTTTTGTCGTTGACAAATAGACAGTATTGACGGCAATATGTTGTATTGTCAGCAGCAGAGTCTGCCGTTAATTCTGTTGCTGATTCTGGTTTTCCGAAGGATTGTTTTTCCGCGCACATGGAGCTTTGCATTTATCAGGAAAACATTTTTCTCGAAAATGAAAATGGTAATAACAGTACTTGCCAGAAGTATTATAATAGCGATTGCGAGACTTACTTCGATGAGAAGAAGAGTATCGACCTCTATTTCTAGGTTGGGAACGAGAGTTCCTTTTGACACTCAGTTTTTCAAGTTTATTTTCCAAAGATGCAAGTTGTTGTCGTAACTCAGTTATGGCCTCTGATCCTGATGAAACATTATTGCTTACGCGGTAAAGTTCTTGTTTTGGTTGCATTTCAAGAATACGATCCGCCATTAATGAGAGTTTCTCAATTCCTTCTTCACCAACTAGTAAAATATTCCGCACGGAATCAGGCATTTTTTGTAGAAATAATGTTGTTAGTACCTTATCAGTAATTCCATCAGTAGCCAGGTTTCTCATTTTTTGTAAAAGTTGACTACGTTTAAGATCTCCCAAATCAAGTCCTGTCAGCAGTCTCTGAAGACACTTATTTTCGCTTTCTTTAAAAGTATTCAGCAAACGTTCTTTCGCAGCGGTATATTTTGTTCTATTATCATCACTTATAATGTCCCCCAAACTTTCAACAAATTTGGGTTCTAATTGTGAAACTAAGTAGTTGAATTTTGTATCCTCGGCTGTTATTCCACAAATTGAAAACTGTGCTTCAACTTGAAAGAACCATATTTCTGGTTTTTCAGCCCAAAAAGGAGGTATTTTGACACTTACCCGCGCTACTTCATCTTTTTTCGCCGATTCATTAGATTCAGTCATTTTGTAAATAATTCACTGTTTGCAAACAATTCACGGGTCACCAAGTATGTGGCGGTATTGTAAAGGTTGCGTAGTGTTATTGAAATCCAGACGGCAAAATAAAAGACGATAATCAATTTTCACAATTACAACATGTTTATTCTACTTCGAATGCCAACTACGTTCTATTTTTATTCTAGCGGGAAAATTCCCTTTTTTAACAGTGAAAGTAGAAGTCGTTCAATTTGTATTCCATTTTACATCAATAGGTGTCGCTACAAATTAAATGACAGAGGAATATAAAATCTTTGAATTATAATTGTATAATAGTAGCTTATAATGCATTAGTGTTATGAACCATCTATGCAATGTTTACATTTTTTTAATTTATATATGTTACTATTCAATGATATATTTGATTCAGCAATATAATGGGTGCCAAAAATTGATAATTACACACTTAGTTATTTAACAAATTAATTAAGGCAGGTTAGATTTTAAAAAAACTTATTAAATCATAGTTAAGCATAAAAAAAACAATGAAAGTATTGGTTACAATTACTAAAATAACACTTAGAATTATATAGATCATTTTTGCAACATTTTTATTTTTTTTATTAACATTGCTTACTGCAGGAACATTTTTCCAAATCTTCGATAGATATCAGTACTTTGAATTGTGGTGAACAACTGGAGTGATTTCCCTATATTGATACATCTTTTTATTACACACATTGAACAGCGGTCGAAAATATTATTGTTCTAAGCGTATATATTTACTTCCATATTGGAAAAAAAGGCCTTCAACCTATTTTTACATGATTACAACTAAAATAGATCTGATGTAACCCTTAGCATAAAAAATTGAAAATGTTCTGAAAACCTATCTAGAATACCTTATATGCTCCATCGTACATGGCCACTTCCTCCCCCAACAAGTACACACGTTCATCCCTTTCCATCTCCTCATCCATCGCAGAATTCAAAGCATCTCTCACCATCACCTGAAAGTCAAGAATTTTGAATGAATTTGCTAAAAATTTATTTCTAAAGCAACAATTAAAATTACAAAGTTAAATAAGGCATACGGCTCGATTCTGAACACAATGTAGGTATTAGAAATGTATGTTTCACATAAATTTTAAACAATCATTCATTTAATATTTTAAATATTGAGAAAGCTTATTTCAAGACAATTTCATGTTTTAACATTTTTTTTTTTAATCAATGAAGTTATAATTTTCTTCATAATGATATTAAAATAATTTATTGGCTGATAACATGACAAAATTAATAGTTTTCACATTTAAAACTAACTATGCTTTTATTATTAAATTTGTATTTCTGTACTTTTTTTTTCAAACATCGATATGTATTACAATTAGCTCATTAAACAGATTAAGATTGCACACTCATTTATTTTCATAAGAACTCAATGACTTTTGCAAGCGAGTATTAATTGAGACATTTATTACAGTGAGCAACAGAAACTGTGAAAATCATTTCCTGACTTAGGGATATTAATTATATTAGTTTCCTGACATTCTTCCTACTCAGAATCATAGTATGTGGACAATATTCATTATTAAAAACACTTTATTTAATATGAAAAAAATAATATATTTTCATGAAATTTAATTTAAAAAAAATAGAATAGACATCCTAAAAAACATCTATTACAGCGGTATATTACAGTACCCCCTGAATTATTACAAGATAACAAAACAAATCTTAATAAAATAAATACAGATTAATTATTTCATTTAAGTAATTTTTATTAAGATTATTAAGAGGGTTTAAAATGATTTATTTTAACAAGTCTTCATTTTTAAGAAACTCACAAATAGAAAGAGCACAACATCATGAAATGGAGAACGGCAATTAACCCCTAATCTGCTTTTTTAAAAGCAACATAGTACTATTGAATTTTACTTTTATTCCTCTAGATATACACATAATGGAAGCCCAATTTAAGAGTAGAATTAATAATTAAACAGACACAAATTACAGTATACATTCCATGCAGGATACTTGATTAAATAATTTAATCTTAATACACTTAAAGTATATATAAATTAATAATTCACTAGACTTAATTTTCAGTAATTAAATATATAAATAACAAATATATAAGTAAGAAATACCAATCAATACAGATGCTTAGCACTGGGTGAAATTAGATTGTGAAATTAAGTTTAATATACAATAAATAATTAATAATAAAATATTCATAATTAATAAAATATTTAAAAAAACATAAAATAATAACTTTTCAAAATTGGTCTAAGCAAATAACAAGAGTACAAGCAGAGCACAAGTAAATGTGAATGCATACACTAGTCAAAGATACATTTAAAAATCATAAACTGGACAGTCCATCATAAAAAAACTGGAGGTTGCCATAAAATGAGAGACTAACCAAATTTGCAAGCATACTTGGCTAAAAAATCGGCAAATCACCTGCATTCTTAATCGCACACATGATCACTTTTGTAGTCATCCTACAAAATCACAGGTCATAAGCATTCTTGATGCAAAATGCTTTTGTTAATATCTTTCCCTGATTTTTAGATATTTTTACTTATTTCCCAGACTTTTCCAGATTGATAAAATTGCCTGACTTATCGATTCTGTCACCTTTCCCTGTACTATGTATGTCTGCAAAATACAAATGGTATGTTTATGAAACAGTGTTCATTCATATATTTGAATCATTGAACATAAAATTTAAATTCTTTTCAAACAGTGAAAAATTCTTACTTAATTTTACATGATGCATGCTTGACAATACAGCCCTTTCGAGACTTAATTTAATAGGATTAATTTAGTATTTTCAGTTATCACCAACAATTAAATAACTAAAATTTTTCAATGAATTTTTTCTCTCCTCTCTCCAACTACTATAAAAGATATTATAGCATCATGATATACCTTGATATAACTGCATCATAAAAGTAAATAACACAATTGAAATAAAAACTCATCCTGGAAATTTTACGCTGTCATTATATTTTTTGTTACTAGATCTAAAACGATTAACCAACATGCGATGTAAATTAATAACGCATAGCACAATTTTGTTATAATTTTATTTTAGATATTATAATTATAAGTATTAATTCACCTCTATTGCTATTAGAATTATGTTCAGGATACATTAATTTATATCAATACACTAATACCCTACAGAGCAGAATGAAAAATTTTTTTTTTTTTTTTTTTTTACGTGGGCAGAGGGTTGAATGGAAGGGGAAAAAGATGGAAATTTAGAAATATATTGGAATAAAATAAGACAACTTATTAGCTTGTTTACAAAAGTACCTTTAAATTACATTCAGGAATGAGATCAGAGAACTATTTTGAATGGATAGAACAATAATCTTCAAACTTTATAAACTTAGCTTCTTTCAAAGGCTTTTTAATTATTAAATTAAATTTCATAAAATTTTCATGTTTTACGTAGATTTATATTTTACTAATATAAATATAAATAACAAACTTTTATAGGAAAACAGGTGCCAAAGAATTAGTTATTAATTGTAATCAGTAAATAATATAAAAATAATTGGGCATGAAAGATTTTAATCTCTAAATTGCAAAATTTTAAGTTAAAATCTTTCTACAATTTATAATAACAGAAAGACCACTCTATTTAGAGTGATCTTTGGAAATCATAGCAGCCAAAGCTGTTCTAAAATTGTTTAAATCTAGTTTAAAGCATTAAAAGTTAAGTATAAAACTCAATAACTTTCCATGTCAAATATTATAGAATTTTAAAAATTAAGAAATATTAAATACTAAAAAGCAACTTCTATGAATCAGAATTATTAAACATAATTTATAAGCGGAGGCAATTCTACAATTGTGTGCTTTAGCCATTTGTAACCATTAATAGATCCACAGCTTAAGTATGTCCACTTAAACATTCTAAAGATGTAAATATATTAATGGATACATATTTGGGAAAATTTTTAAAAAATTATTATAAATAAAAGTTAATCATATTTAAAGGTCAAAATACTAGATCTATTAAAAGAATATGCACAGATCAGAAATGTTTATATAATATATAAAAGTTTTTTTTTTTTCTGTTATTCAAACAATACAACATATTTAGTTATCTCTTCATTTTATAAATTTTAAAACTACATTTAAAAACCAGTTAAAAATCTACAAACAATATTCAATAAATATCATACATATGTTATGTTTCAGTGAATATTTTTTAATATTTCATGTTTATAATATTTGATATAAACATAACATCATAGAAGAATTAAGTTTTAATTTTCATATTATTATTATAAATTACTCTTAAATAATGATACGGATATTTTTGAACCAATAAATATATTCCCAATAACGTTCAAGCATGCAAATAATAATAATAATAGTGCAAGAGAAATATAGTTGTGTTTTTATCAAGTGAAAATTAACTGAACTGATTATTCCAAATAAATCTGTTTCTGAGGATATTTCTACTTGGTTACATTTTTTTTAATTAATTTGAATAATAACTAACATATTACTCATGTACTTAAAATTTTTTCGATAAATTTATGGAAGTATTTTTAATATAAAATATTTTCCTTCTGCTTCTGTTATTACATTTTTCACACAAATATTTTTTACCTTAAAAAGTCCATTTGCTCGACAAGCCCTTAAATTTAGTTTTCCGAAAATTGAGGAACATAAAACCATCGTGAATTAAGTAGTATAGTAAGAACCGATGCTATAAGAAAAAGTATTATTAATCCGAGAGACACACCACAAGGTTATTAGAAAAGCGTTAAAGACATAGATTTCGTACGCATGTGCGCAAATCGGATTTGGGGGCATTAAAGAGAGGAATTGCCGTTTGGTCTAAAATTCTACATCACCAGAGGGAGCTAGTGGTCTTTAGAGGAAGTGAATTTTCAATCTCAGAGGAGCGAGATGAATGAAGAATCTCGCTGGCCCCGGAAATGGTCGCTTTTTCTTACCGCCACTTTTGCAATGAACTGTATTTTTTTCTTAAATTAATATAATCTTACTTCTGCTGAGAGAACACCTAGGGAAGTCTTCGATGTTGGATGCCTCCCCCACATCTTTTTTTTTTAGGCGAATTTGGCCTTTTCGATTCCTTTGCCAATTCTTCCCTCTTCCTTTAATTTCACGTTATGAGAGTGCATACACCCTACTGAAAGTCTCATATTAAAATGAGTGATTAATCACTAACAGGTCTTAGGGTTGCCGTAATGAGTGCAACGAGCAGAGTAATATCCGGCGACGATTATCGTCTTTTGGCAATTACTAACACGGAGCGAAATTGAAGGGGCATCAAATATTGAGGAATAACCTGGTATAATTTCATTCATTATCTTTTTTTTTTTTAATTTTTTTTTATCTCTCTCCGAATAAGTCAAATCAAACGAGAATATTATGAGTTATTCGCTAACAATATTAGCTAATGAAACGTCAATCTAACCCAATTGCTGTTGTTTTTCATTTTTCCAAAGTTGGTAAATATATTTGTTTTGATTTTGATATTGACCTTCAAAATTGGTAAACTATTTATAACTTTTTCTTTTTACTTTTCTGCATCCTTTTAAGAAAAGTGGAAATTTTTTTTCCAAATCTTTGAGTCTCATGTTGAACAAAACTGGTTTCTACTTAACATTTTTAGTTTCCTTCATCATAACATGCCGTGTACCACGTCCAACATTTCTTATTTTTAATATTCTTCTGGAAAGGATTTGAACTTCAAATTCGAGCGAAACATTTTAGAGGATTTAAAAATCGCTTCGCATTACGGAGCTCAATCTTTTAATATTAAATTAAGTTCCGGAAGGAACAATTCCTAAAACTTATCCCAAAATTCTGAAAAACAAATTAGCCACCAAAGTAATGGCACTTAAACATAAGGACAATAAGTGTATCTCCCGTCAAAAGAAATTCCCAATGGCGACTAATTCATTTCCAAACAGCTAAAGAATTGACTAACATTAAGGCAATTGTGGATCTTCCAGTAATTGCATATTTTTACCCTGAAAAAATAACCGCTCGTTTTCTGATCCACGATATTCCATTAGACATAATATTGGAAGAATTAGCCAATGAACTTGAGGAAGAAAATAACTTTTCAGTTTCTGAACTTCGGCGATTTGTCAGTAACAAAATATTTCACATTATCATCTCCAGTTTTAGTAACTATTCTCGTCATTATCATGCTGCAGAATGCTAAATTGGGTTAACAAGACAAAAAAATAACTTCATTTTTTTAATAAACCCCAACCATGTTAGAACTGCTTTTCTTTTACTCATCCGACAAACTCTTGCAAAAGCTCTGTTGTGTGTGAACAATGCAGCGGTCCTCACAATCTTTCAGCTTGTACTTCACAACTTCTTAAATGTATTCAGTGGGGCGAGGACCATAAAGTCTCTGATTTAAAATGCTCCTTAAGAAAGACGGAGGAAAAATTTAAAAAATTTAAAACGCTAAATCTGTTATCATTCATCAACGACGCAGATCTTATCACTCAGAAAAAGAAGAAACATATTCAACTCCAACCTGCCTCCATTAAGCGTTCCAGATTCATCACTAAAGATGAAATATAAGAGGTGCTTCATCAGCACGCATTGGAAACACATAAATTAATTACAAATATTTGCCAGGCTCAGGCTACCTTTTTCCAGGAATAATTTTAACTAATATCTGTAAATTTCACAACGTCCTCCAATTCAGTCGGAAAATTTTGAAAAAATTTTCCTATTTTTCACCCACAATTCAAATTTTCAAAATCAGAGATAAAAAAAAAAATTTGAAAACCAAAAAATCAGGATCCGAATTTTTACAAGAATTAGACAATTCAATCTCCCCATATGGAACTAAACGCTTAACATAATATTATTTTCTTTCATCAAATACATACTGATCAGTCTGACATGAAAACTTAGTTAATTTCTAAGGCTCTATATTTTAGAAACATCTTTCTTTTCTTTTCCAGTTTAATTTTCTTTTCCAACATTCTTAACTTTACACATTGTTCAATGAAATTCAAGAAGCATTCGAGCCAAGAAATCCCGGCTAGTTCCTTAATTTTCTCATAAATCAAAGCTGTTTTTTCTTGAACAACATGAAGCAGTTTTTGGTTTTTGCTCGGTAATTTCTTTAGTTGCTCGTATCTTATTTTTCTTTCGGATTCAACTTTTTCTTGTTATAGAGATTTAGATTTTTTTCTTGCTATTGATTCAACATACTCGGAGTGCAAAGATCTCAAGTAGCTTAGCATTGTTTTTGTTATTTCGGTGTTTAAAATGCCTCAAACTATTTGCATTCCATCAAACATTTGTCTCAACCCAATGAGACTTTCTTCAATTTTTTTTAAATGCAGTCACACAATCTTTGCGAAATAAATTTATTCAGCGGATAAGTATTCTTTTACTTTTTAAATTGATATTTGACTGCAAAGCTTAAATTTATACTTTTGTAGGGCAAAAAATTTTCTTACTCCATGACATCCATTTTCTGTAAATTGGAACCATTATCTCCCATAACGCCAGGAGAGATGAACGTTTGCATAACTCCCTGCAATAGGAACATCAAAGATGAGTACAGAAAAGGAGCCACATATCTGTCACTTTGAAAATCAGTTACAAATTATTCAACCGTTGTAGTTAGAGATAAAAAAAAAAGAGCTATTCTTATAATTAATGTAGCACTTTTTATCTTGAAGAGATGACTTGAAAACACTAACGTTCGGTAAAATTCCCAAAATTCTTTTAGCTACTGTTTTGTTTTCAAGCCATAGGACAGCGCAGAATTTTTGGGGAAATTTTCTGTAATCTGTGTAATGCGTGAGATCGATACTTCATACAGGAACATCCCAAAATAAGTAATATAATCTTCTAAAAAAACTCTATTATTTCGCACTCCGTTTTATTAATCCCAGCCTCAAAGGCGCATTGAATTGTATGCAGTCCACAGATTACGATATTTAATCATCTGATAACAATTCTTCATTTAACTCTTTTAAAAATTTTAAGTTAACTTTGGGCCCATCCATAAGTATCTGCACAATTTTTTTTAAATCAATAAATAGGTATGCTAAAGAATCCTTAAAATTTTTCAGCAAATTTTAGCACAAGAATGCTGTAAAAATATGGATTTCAAGTATCTTATAATGACTTCATTTTTGTTATTTAAAGAATCCAATCGTTATATCCATCTGTTGTTATTCTGATTTTTTTTTTAATGACTCGTCATATCTTATTACTAAATATTAGCAATTTTTATATTCTTCACGAAGCTGGTTAGAAAAATATGGATCAAGTTCATAACTGCTATAATAAGTAATTTTTCGTCATTGTAGGATCAGGATTGTCAGGATTTTAGTAATATTCGCTGTCTGAAAACATTTTAAAAAGGTGTATAGGTCTTGAACTTCGACTAATTGATGAGTGTTTTGTTACACAGCTCAAAGTTCGTAGAATTTCTGCCTAAATGACCTTTACAGATTTTAAAAAATTCTGCAAGGATTAATTTTCATCTTTTGAAACAAATAGACTATTATTCAATGAAGTATTTTTTTTTTTGACACTGCTAATCAATGTATGAAACATAAAAAATTGAGAAATCATCACTTAGCATTAACTTTTTAAATATTACAAATATTTAATTTCTATTATAAATTTTCAATAGCTATTACTATATTTTGCAACAATGCTCAATAGCTTTCAAAATAGCAGCAAAATATTGTTAATTTTTTTTTATCTCTACATGAAAGAAATTTAATACATAATTACACAGTACAACACAATTTTAACATTATAAACTAACACACACATTTTTTAACTGAAATTTTTAATTTTAACATCAGTTTCTTTTATTTTTTATTTTATTATTATTTTTTTACTAGAGGTAAAACAATTTTTAACTAATTGCTCATACTAATATTCACAATAATACATACAGTATAACAGAACACTCTTTTTTTAAGGAATTGAATGCGTTAAAAAAATAACAGGTTTTCATAAAAAATTTACTCCTGCTTATAATATGTGTTTTCTTTTAAATAAATGAACAACAACAACATTTGTCCGATTAGGCCTCGAATGCCTAATCTATAAGAACGTATCCCTTTCCGACTGCCGGCCATCGAAACAAAAAAAGAAACTTGGGTAAACATGCATAAATTCGGGAAATCAGATGAAGGACTAATTTCTTTACACTTCATCATTGTTGAATAAAGACGTCGAGTGCCTGAACGCGAAGCGTTCATCTACTCAATGGTATGTGAAGGCAGTAGGAAAGAAAAGTCATGATAAATAGATAATAGTAATCGTATGATTTGAGAGAAAAAAAAAGAAGAAAGTAAGAAAAATGTAAATCATCGGTGATGGAAACGTAACAAGAAATTTATGATCAGTAAATATGCGTTGAAGTAAAATATCTAAAAAGCGATAAGTGAGCAGGAAATTATGGTGGTTTGAGGCTTCGATTCCATTTACAAGTAGAGAGAGGATACTTGTATTTTCCATTCAATTGCTTCAAATATATACCATTCAAATATAGTTTGTGCCTTGATGAAAGTGTTATCGTGAGTAGCAATGGTATTGAAGAAATTTCTAGAAAGTTTTGTAATATAGTTGTCAATAGAATCAATTTTTAAATCTTGATGAATTGTAGAGTTGCGGACAAACCAAGGTGCTCCAGTGATGATACGAAAAAGTTTGTTTTGAATAATTTGTACAGATTTCTTGTTAGATTGTGCAGCTAGACCCCAGATTGGGGCTGCGTAGGTATCTTTACACTTTTAAGGAATGTCACGAAGAGGGAGCGTGTACCAGTCAGCAAAAGCCTCTTTTAAAGAGAATGAAAAAGCCAAAGAATCTCATCGCTATTTTCAGCGGATAAAAGAAACATAAATACAAAAACTATTAAGTATTGGGGAAAAAAAGCAACACAGTCCAATTTTTTAAGTTTTAAAATCTATGTTAAGACATAAGTTAAGTTTAGTTATTTTTCAATATATCTGGAATCGTAAACTATACAACATTTTCTACTTCCTTTTATGGTCACACATTTTCTCTTTAATTTTTAAAGCAACAGTAATTCACGTTAATACTAACATTTCCTGGTCTAAAGAAGCTAAATATTTAGGTGTAATGCTTGACCGCCAACTAACTTTTAAAGCTCACATAGATTATTTAAGAACTAAATTCAATAATCAGTTAAGAAAATTTTATTCTGTTTTAGGTAGACACTCTATACTAATCATTGAAATTAAAAAATTAATCTATCTTGCTTACTTACGTCCAATAATAGCATATGGGAGACCAGTCTGGGGCTCCACTGCACCAAGTAATTTTCTACTTCTAGAAAGGCTTGAAAACAAGGTAATTCGCATGATTGTTGATGCACCATGGTACATGAGAAACAAAGACATAAAACACTCTTTAGACATGCCTAGCTTTCGGGAATTTGTTGCTAAAACTGCTAAAAAGTTTTATGATTCTATCCATAGTTCAGACAATTCTGTTATTCAAAATTTAAACACTTTTCATTATGACATTTCCACTCCATGTACACGTAAAAGACCGAAGCACGTCTTGAACATTAATAAGTAGTGAATCGGTGTAGGTGAACGGAGTACCTTGGTCGCGAAGCGACCAAACCTCCTAGTTGCAACATAAAAATATTGTCAGTCGGCTCAAGGCCCATAGTAAATGTAAAACACATTGCATAATTTTAAAGTAAAAATAAAAACTTAGAACTTGGAAACTTGGGTTGTTTGAGTTGCTAGGCCATTAATGAAGACCTGCAATTTATCTACCTTGTTATCCGCGTTTCTAATTTGTTGGAGAAGTTCTCCAGAGTTTTTTAATTCCGAGAAAATGGATAGAAATTCTTTCATAAGTAGCAAAGCATTTTGGATAAAGGGGGCCATTAATAAGTAGTTGGGTTTTTCTTTTTATCCTTGGTCCTGGTTGCTTGTCTTTGGGTCGCGTTGAGTGCGCGTTTGATTGTTTGTATTTATGATCTGCTGCTGCGAGGGTGATTAGTTTTACTTCGGTTCTGCTTCTTTTGTCATTTTCTGTTTTGTTTCTGCTTTAATCTCTGTTTTTCCTTTTTCTAAGTTTTTATTTTTACTTTAAAATTATGCAATGTGTTTTACATTTACTATGGGCCTTGAGCCGACTGACAATATTTTTATGTTGCAACTAGGAGGTTTGGTCGCTTCGCGACCAAGGTACTCCGTTCACCTACATCGATTCACAGTAATTCACGTTCATTCCTACTTCTTTACTTTTTTATTTTTTTAAGTTAAATTTAAAATATCGGTACAAGTTTTATTTTCATTCGGCTTGCTCAGCTCTATAATTTAAATAGCAATATACTCAATGAAAAGCTAATAAGATCTATTTTCTGGTCGTTATTTATTTTTTCGAGAATCAACTCTACAATGTCTCATTCTTTTTTGTTTCCCCCTCCTGTCTTAATTTTTAGGAGTTGCTGAAGTCTGCGGAACACTTGATGGAATTTCAGACAACACTTGTTGGAATCTGAGCAGCTCCTTGTAATACCAAAGCAATAAAATATTATTTAAAATTCCTCTTTAAGTTATTCAATACAAATAGAGCTCTCACTCTAAATCTAAATAATTTTAAAATAATATTGTGGGAAAGTAAAAACTTACTTATATGTAAAAAATAGTCCTTTGATTTTTCCATCTTCTATGAATAATTGTAAAAATTTAGCTGTCTATGTCATTATTAACTAACACATACTTTTTTACCTTGATTAAATTTGTCCAAAAATCCCATGGCCTGAAATTATTACAACTTGGGACAAATTTTGCCTTTCTTTTCGATAGTTGTCTGGATCTTTCATTGCACTGAATGCCTATAAAATTAAATATTAAAAAACATTATTTTAGAATTCATTAATTATTCTCTATATTCATCTATATTGTTGAGTAAAGATAGTGATTGTTTTAATTCATTAATTTCAATTTATTTATTCAAATAGAATTAATGTTTATTAATATTATACGTTTTATTGTTTCCGCAAAGCATCCAAATGATGCTAAACTCATATAATTAGTTTTTATTTATCAATTAATTAGAGGATTTACAATAAAAATTGTCACTTTCTTTTGTCTGTAAGTGGACCCTATAACATAGACGATTCTGCATTTCCTAGAAATCGTACCTGTAACTGTATTTGAAATTTCGTCTGATTAAAGAGTTTACTAAAGTCGATTTACATTTGCTGCGAATCGAAGAGAAATCACGTTGTCAAAAATTAAGGTCATATATTTATGTTGTTACTCGATAAGTAAGTATAAACAAAAAATTTGATCTTCTTAATAAATTCAACTTATTTGTAGATTCTTTATATTTCTTTGACATATTTTATACAATGTACCTTTTAAAGCATTTCATTTAATAAAAATGTATTATTATTAATATTTCTTTTGTAGTTCATTTCGTTTCTAAATGACCATGTTTTTAATGTATATTCATCTGTAAGCGAAAAATAATTTTCAAATCTTTTTAAATGTATTGCTTTTGTATTGTATGCTATAGAGTCAATGCTCTTGTTGTTTATTTTTTGGAATAGAATTTTACCTTGACATATTCGATTAGGCAGTTAAATCGTGTATAATTTACTTGTATTAATTTACAATTAGTGTAATTTTCTTGAGCAATAGTATAATAAAAGACGCTGAACAAAATGGGTTTTAAGTCATTGTGAAAAAGAATTCTGAAATTTTACCATTTTTGCCATCTATATGTAACAGTTTTAGTCAATTTTCTATCAATTAGTGGGCTGTATTACAGTAAAATTCATACCCCTTCATTAAAAGGAAGTATTTTTTTTTTTTTATTTTTTTGATATTATGGAATTTATTTCTTGAAGATAACAGACTGTTCCCAACTTATTTTCAGTACTACTATGAATTTTAAAATCATTTTGATATACTACCACAATGGATTCAAATTATATTGCATTGACAAAATTATACTTCAGAATTTTAAATCTTCTAATATCTTATTTCGCATATAATACTAATTTATCTTTGATAAACTCTAAATAACAGATATGATAAGGGGCTGGATATTTTAAATTAATAATAAATAAATATAATAAGATGAACGTTTTATGTAAACATTAAGTACAGTCATCAAATTCAATAATAGTAAAATTTGTACTCCAAAAATATTTCTTATATATTTTCTTAATTTTCCCATTGCCTCTTTTCAAACCCCCCCCCCCCCTCCCATTTCAGGTAACCCAGCTATGTTTGTATTTGTTTTTTGCCTTGTAATTACTTTTTTTTTTTACTTGTTCTTGCCTTGCCATTGGAACTAAAAAAAATGTTTCTCAGATTCTGATGAAGAATATTAATTTAATGCTTCAACATAATTGCTAGATCTTAGTAACTGCAATTCTTAAAAAATGTTGATATTTAAAATGTAAGTTTACATAATTTGATCTTTTGTTTTAAATTCTAATGAATACATTTATAAGACTCCCCTCCCCCTTCCCCATAATCCACCAATTTTTTGCTAATTATTGACTTATTTTTTCTAAATAATATACAAATATTAGTATTTGACTTAATGAGATTAACATTGTCTTAATAAGGCATAATAAATAATGCCTAAATAAAGCATAATAAGATTAATATATTTGTATGCACAAATAAATCAAATATTCATATTAAATATTAATAATAAATATTAACAAATTAAATGTTACATGATGCATTAAATCAGTGGTAGTCAACCTGGTCACTATCACTTACTAGTGGGCTCTGAACTATGAAAACCACAAAAAGGAAGAATAAAGGGAGAATTTGATAAAAACAGCAAAAAGGTAGAACAAAATTATGCAGAGTTTCCAAGTATTTGATATCACAAAACTATGTAAGGTGTTCAACTGTTGTTCTTTTAATTTCATTTTGCAGATATTTCTTGAGGTAGCACTTGTGGACTTGACACATCATTGAAAAGATTCTGAAGTAAGCTTAAATAGCCATGAGCAAGGTCATGAATTCTGTTTTATTGTAATTAAAATAACTGTGTGTTAAGCATTTATTAATGAACTCTATTGCAGTAATGTATTCTATTGCATATCTTTTTATGTTGAGTTAAAATATATATAAATTTTATTTCTTAGCTATTATGTATTTACAATTAAAAACTACACTGCTGGCCATATAAAATGTAACACCAAGAAGGATAAGATATCAAAGCCAAATTTATTTGAGATATAGCTTTCTTTGAGGTGAATACTCTGAGAAAACTGTTGTTACGGTTAACCACTGCTACATTAAGTGAAAGAGGCATTGCATGTGTTGTTGGGGAACGACAGCCTATGCTATCTCCACATATAGCTAAAGTTCATCTGGTGTATGAGAGTGCAGCATGCAGGACTAGGAATAGACATATTCAACAGGTTAATTCATAAATCTGAAAAGGAAACTTGAAAATTGTGTACAACATGTGGCCACACATTGTCATAATGAAACATGGCGAAAAGGAATCTGTCAAGACTCAAAAATATAGTATATCAGTAATGTGTACTAGGGGCTACGGAAAGGGAATCCAATACCACCTTTCAATATAACACTAGCTGCAGGACCAGTATGACTGTGTAACAACAATTGAATAACATCTCTCTATGGTGTATTTAAACTTTAATCTGAGCATCTTGGTACTGCAAGGAGAAGCTTGATTCTTCTCAAAAATGCCGTGTCATGTAATTCGGATGTCCATCTCCACCGTTCAATGCACCATTTCAAACGCAGGTGCCTATGGTTTAAAATTAAAGGCAAGCAAAGCAATGGATACCTAGGACAGCTAATTGTATTGTAAATAACATCAAATTGCTCATGTGGGCATCAATTGTTATGTTATTCACTGTATCTAGCGGAGTTGGTGCAAGTAAACAGTTAGAATCACTCCTATTGGTCAGTTGTTCCCTCCTGTATCCTCCTATTACATATTTGCACGATTGTTGCTTGGCAATGCCCAACATGACCAATTTCTTTGGAGGAAATTTGCAATCTCTGTATGTAATGATTCTGCCTCAGCCAAACCTGGAAACTTGTTTTCTATGAGGCATACTGAAGCTGCAAAAAAAAATAATCGCATGAGAGAATAAATCACATTCGTCAAAACGTAATCTTTCCTCCCTTTATATATGGATTGTAAGTGATGCTGTTGTTGTCCATGATATGTGCTTCATTGAAATCATATTCATATCCCATCAGGGTATACATACAATACAAATTCATAACTCTTGAATGCTTCTTTTATGGTGCTGCATTTTAGATGGCACAGTATAATTTCTTGTCTTTAACTTACAGGTATAATTTTTAATCCAAAAAATAAAAGATCTTTTATAACAGCAAGCAATTAATTTCAGTTAAGAGTTTTCTTTATGACATAATTTTTGATTAAAAACTTTTTAATACATTTTAAGGTAGTTTAAACCTGAAAAAAACCATGTTGAAAAAAAACATGTTGCTTTTTTTTTTTTTTTTTTGATAATTTATAATCGTCATATTTCTTAGAGAGGTAAAAATCTTGATCAGCATCGCAGTTCATATTTGGTAAAATGATTTTTAATTCTTATGTGTAACTTCATCCAGACTTTTTTTTCCATTATCTAATTTTGTAAAGGTCTACTTCCATCTAATTCAACATGTTTCTTTTTTTATATTTAATATGCCGGTTTTTTTTGTTTTTTTTCATATATAATTTTTACAGCAAAAATAATTTTTAGATAGTGGTTTTGTAATTCATTTGTTTGAAACTTTGTATAGAAAAATGTTCAGATTGCATGCAATAGCTTATGATCCTCACTCTGAAATTGTATGGTTTTTTTAGCATATAATCTGTGGATTAGAGGCAGGAGATTGCAGTATTTGCAGGTAGTATATTTTTTGGATATAATTAAATAATTTAAATATATATTTTTAAAAAAATTAAAGTAATTCAATAGATTTGTTTGTGTAGAATAGTTTTCTTTCTTTTTTTTTTTTTCTCCAACTATAACGTAATTTACTCCAAAATTTATACATCGTTTGAAAACTTCGAATTAAAAAATAATAACTTTTTTTTATACTTAGCACCTCATAGCAGTTCTTGTTGTGTACATAAATTAAATAAAAATTTTATGTTTGAGTAATTTAAAAGCCTTCATTCAGACTCAAGAAACATATTATAAGTAGATTATGTTTTATTTAATATCTTATGACTTGTTTATATTGGGTAAAATAGATATTTTTGATTTAACAAATACATGACTTGTAGTATATTAATTTTCATATTAGGACCATTAATTTAAATTTTTTAAAAGTTAACATGAAATTAAAAAGGAAACATTTTAAAGAATCTTCTCTTTATGTAATTGCACTAAGGTATGTGCATTAAAAAAGAAAAAAAAAAAATTGAAATTACTATAAGATAAGTTTAAAAATATTTTTACATTGCACTTTTGAAACGCAATGTCAAATATTAAAGTATATTTAGCAATATTTTTAGATTTATTCTGCAGCAAACTTAATAATAACTTGTAATATTTTCTATTTCTGTAAAACTATCTGATAAAAGTATCTAATAAGGTATCCTAATTAATAAATGAAATTTAAAAATACTTTATAGTTTTATTTTATTTTAATTATTTGCTCTTGCTATTCTGTTACTTTAATTTTATAAATGCAAAAGAAATTGCATTAGAAATTTTTAAGTTAGTCTATCACGGAAACAGTTTGTTTCAGAATGTAATATTTTGGGAAGCTAATTCTTGATAAAATTTTTATAGCTATGTCTTTGGGAAATTCAGATGTTGAACTGGGTGATAGCGATGATGATGGCTATTGTGACCTTGGCAATGAGGACTATTATAATAATTGTGAGGATACAGAGATGGAGCCTGAGGACTTGATCACTGATGACCCAGAGTATTTTGAATCTACGTGCCTTTCTAAGGAGGATGTTGAGAAGCTCTTCAATGAGTGTGTAGAGAGCTTATGTGCTAGTTTGCCTGTAAGACGTTTTCCTTCTTGAGAACTTTCTAAACTACTGTAGTAGTAGTGTGTATACTACTGCACTAAACTTTCTGTAGTTAAACACATTACAAATTTAAAATAAGTACCAAAAAAGGGTTTTATGACAGGGTTATAAAAATTTATTGCTTGTAACTTAAATGTGTTTTGTACATAAACTTAACTTTTCCATCACATTTTCATGTCTTATACATATAAAACTATATGTATAAGATATATATATTCGCAAGTGTTATGTCCGTTTAAAAAACCATTTATTAAGCTTTTAATCATTTATAAAAATTTGATTGCATCAGAAATTGTGATTCGATTTTGCTATATTTACCTTATTAAATTCAAAGTTTATTAAAAAAGACTTTTTAACATAAAAATCATTATGTTTTGATGTTATATCAATTTTCAGTTATTTTCGAGTGTTTAAATTATATTTTTATTTATGATTTTAAAAATTATGAGTCTATCAAGTGGGAAGAATTTTTGTCATCTGATATTATATCCTTGTAGATCGTTTGCTGATCTATATAAAGTAATTGATAAATATTTTTAACACTGTTAACTTGCCAACTACTTATGCTATAATTTTCTTATGCGAAAAATTTATTACCATTCATGAGTAGAAAATGACAGTAATGGAATTCTGCAAAATGATAAAATAAATCATATGGAATTCTATCTTGCTGTTGATATTTAAGCAGTATGTCAAATCAAATAAAGCTTTTGATTCTATTTGTAATAGTAATTACTCAATTTGAGCCATTTTATATTGTGAGAAAAAAAAAACATTTACAATGATTATTTTGTTATATCATTTATTCATATAAAAGGAAGAAAAAGTTGTTTTATAATTAAAGTTTGAAATTTATAATGTTTATAGTTATGTAATTAGAAAATTATTTAACAATCCTCTATTTGTATGTATTAATTGAGATAATTTTTAAACTGATTGTAATCCATTATTTGTTTTAGGTGAAGCCATCATTAGCCAAATTACTTCTGCATACACATAATTGGGAGACTTCTGAAATTATAACTAGTTATAAAGAAGATGCTTCTAAACTTTTAATTGATTCTAGAATAAAGCCTTCAAATCCTGTAGACATGGACGCTATGGTATTTATGTAACTGCTATAACTATAATTTTGCAATGAGATTTCAAGGCAAAAATGCCACTTGTGTTATCATTTCAAGTATTGTTTTGGTGCTTTTTAAAAAATAGATAAAATTTAGTAAATTTTTGATTTCCGTTTTGTAAAACTTTGCTGCTGAAATTTTCACAATTAAACAAATTAAAATTGTAGGATTGGTAATTTCAAAACAGCTTTACATGTAGAAGATTCTTGACTACTTAATAGCATAATATTTTAAAATGAGTATAAAAGACTTTAAAGTATAACACAAATTCAATTGAAATTTTGCTAAAGTATTACTATTTTTATTTAACTTAAAAAACTTAATAGAATAGTTATATTATGTTCCACATAAGAAATTCATTGAGTAAAGCTCTTGTATTTTCTCAGTTTTCTAATTATATGTTGTAATAAATATTTTTAATGTATTGTAATTGGGGAAGGAATGTGTTGAATATTGTAATTTTTTTTCAACAGCTTATTTTTTCAAAACTGCTTTCCTTGTATATTTAAAATAAGATAAATAAAATACCACAGGTCATGAGTACAGTCAGATCCTTTCATGTGATTCATGGCTGTATTTATTTAATACTATTTTATTTTTTTAAAAAACATTTTAATAAATCATATGTAAATATCATTCTAAACTTTATTGTTTTTAACTGTTTTCTAATAATAGAGCAAATTGTGTTGAAAATGATGTTTATAACATTAAGCATTTCTGATATGTTCCTTTCAGCAGGCCTTACGCAGCTGTAAATCCATTCCTTGCTCCATCTGCCTGCTGTACTACTCGGGTGATTATTTCCGAGCACTAGCATGTGGCCATCGCTTCTGCAAAGATTGTTGGGGTACTCACTTTGAGATCCAGATCAATCAAGGAATCACAACAAGTACTTCATATTTAGCTATCACCTATTTGAATGCATAAATATAAGCTTGCATGCTTCAAGAAATGAAACACACTAGCAAAGAAATGTTGGTTAACACAATAAATATGTCTTATATTCAAAATGGTTAGGAAAAGGTGGCATGTGTTTGTCAAAATATGCTGTTAATATCTATTCTAATGGATTACATAAAGAATAACACTGTTATGTAGTTTCTATTTAATTCCAGGGCATGCTATACTCTACAATATATTTATTTTAGTATTGAATCCAATATAGGTCTTTGTTTTCAGTTTTATTTAACTGATTTTATATAGGGACTGTTCTAATCTCAAATTCATGATCAGATTTTCTTTATCGCATCATGATAATTGTTAAAATGCCTTAAAGCAATAAATAACTAGTAAAATTCTTTTTTGCTCTATTAAATAAAAATATTCTCAACTTGTGAGAATATTTTTAATCAACTTTTGTTTAAAAATTCATTGTGAACATTGTAATTAAAAAACACTTTAAAAATATGATACTAATTAGCATTATCAATGAAATTGAAATTATTCTCCTAGTGCAGGGGTCGGCAACCTGCGGCTCTTTGGATGTGAAACTGCGACTCTTTAGTTCCATACGCAA